>JAJEJO010051797.1:0-32624 GCA_020662805.1 Glaucomys volans
TATCAGAAAATTTCCCAAACCTAAAGAATGAAATGGAAAAATCAAGTACAAGAGGCTTACAAGACACCAAATGTACAAAATTACAACATACCCACACCAAGATACATTATAATGAGAATGATTAAATTACAGAGTAAGGATAAAATCCTAAAGTCTGTGAGACAGCATAAAAGCAAATTACATATAGGGGGAAACCAATTTGGATCTCAACTGATTTCTCAACCCAGACTCTCAAAATTAGGAGTTCATGGAACAACATATTTCAAGCTCTGAAAGAGAATGGACGCCAACCAAAATTTTTCTATCCAGCAGATAAAGTTTCAGATTTGAAGATGAAATAAAAATATTCTATTATAAACAAAAGTTAAAAGAATTCACAATTAGAATATCTGCACTAGAGAACATTCTCAACAAAATATTCCATAGGATGAGGTGAAAAATAGTGAAAACCAGCAAAGGAAGGAACTACACTAAAGGAATAGTCAATCAAAGGAGACATTAAATCAAATTAAAAACCAGAAATAAACCAAAATGACTGAAAATACAAATCATATCTCATTGATAACCTTGAATGTTAATGGCCTGAACTTATCAATCAAAAGATGTAGACTGGGAGATTGAATTTAAAAAAGACCCAACAATATGCTATCTCTAAGAGATTCACCACAAAGACAAAGACATCCACAAACTGACAATGAAAGGATAGGAAAAGACATAATTCATATGAATTTTGTAAACAAGCAGGGGGTTACATCCTCATATCAGATAAAGTGGACTGCAAGCCAAAGTTAATCAGAGGGACAAAGAAGGACATTACAACTGAAGGGAATTATACATTAGCAAGACAAAATGATTGTATGTATTTATGCCCCAAACTATGGATCATCTATGTACATCAAACAAACCCTTCTCAATTTTAAGAATCAAATAGATCACAACCTAGTACTACTGGGTGACTTTAACACACCTCTTTCATTACTGGTTAGATATTCCAAACAAAAGCTAAATAAAGAAATCAAAGAACTAAATAATATATTAAATAATTTAGACTTAATAAACATATATAGTAAATTTCATCCTTCAATGAGCAAATACACTTTCAATAGCACTTGGATCCTTCTCTAAAATAGACTGTATCTTATGCCACAAAGCAACTCTTATTAAACACAAAAAAATGGAGATAATATCCTAAATTCTTTCAGATCATAATGGACTGAAATTAGAAATCAATGATAAAAAATAGAAGATACTCTAACACATGGAGAAAAAATAATACACTATTGAATAACAAATGGAAAGTAGAAGAAATCAAGGTGAAATAAAAATTACTTAGTGATAAATGAGAATACAGATACAATATACCAAAATCTCTGGGACACAGTACTAAGAGGAAAGTTAATTGTATTGAGCTTATTTATTAAAAGAATAAAAAGTCAACAAATAAATGACCTAATATTACATCTCAAAACGCTAGAAAAAGAAGAACAAATCAACACTAAAAACAGAAGATAGGGAAAAATATAAAATCAGCTGAAGTCAATGAAATTGAAATAAAAGAAACAACTCAAAAAGTTGACGAAACAAAAAGTTGGTTCTGGCCATTTTACAGTGTCTCTGGGAGAGACCACCCACCTGCAGCATCCTGAGTCCCCAGCCCCAGCGGGGATCTTAGACCTTTTGGTGTCCTTTTACAGTGTCTCCGGGAGAGAGCAACCGACTACAGTGGCCTGAGTCCCCGGTGCAGAGCTCATGCCTGCCTGGGCTATCAAGTCCAGTGTCTCTATCACTGAGCACTGTTCTGCGCCCCCTCCCCAACATGGTCTAGTGCCCAGGCCCACACTCTGGCCTGGTGTCTAGTGCCTCTGCTGCATCTGATTATCTATCAACACCAGGCTGCCTCTGCCCAGAAGCATTGAACATTTCCAACCTGGAGGTAGTGGGACAGCACCCTTCTTGGGTCACTGCTTGACCAAGCACCTCTCAAGCATCAGGTCATTGAAAAATAAGAGGAACTGTAATAAGTTCAATAAGTTACACTGTACAGTATATTTTTATCACAGAACATTTTAAAATTAATTGTAATACTATGATTATTCCTAATATACCCACTATATTCCTACCTTTTTCTTTTATTAATATTCTTATCACTCTATCTTCCTCTTATGTATTTGTTTCCTTGCAGAAAATCTTTTTTTCTCATGCTAACAACCTATTTCTTTTAATTCAACTTCCACTATTCATATGACATTGCATATCAATAGACTCACTTCTTAGCTCATTAGTGTTTTGTCCCATAACCCTCCTCATTCTCACTGTCCAACATTAGAAATTGCAGTCCTTATTGCAAACTTACTGGTTATGCTGTAGATAATAATTTGAGCTCATCTCTGTTTATTAAGATAACACTGTTAATATTTTAATAGGGATTATTTGGATTAAGGACTCATTGTTTATATGGTATGCTGCTAATATTGATCTCTCTATTCAAGGGGAGGTATTGAAAACAGGCAGGAACCCTATTAGTCTTTAAGGGGTAACTGCAATACCTAGGATTTGCTCTACTAAAGGGGAAGATATACTAACAACATGAGAAAACATGGAAAGAAAATGTCCCAAACAAACTCAGATACAAAAACAAAAGAACCCAATGACAACATGGCAGAAGCATTGTCAGAAATGGAGTTGTACATAAATAAAATAATCTGAGAGTGAATGAGGAGTCAAGAGAGCAAATGCAGGCAATGCTAAAAGAACAACTGTAGAAAGCAAAAGATCATTTCAATAAAGAGATAGAGATTATGAAAAAAATCCTTCAAATGAAGGTTACAATAAACCAAATTAAAAACTCAATTGAAAGTTTAACAAACAGGCTAAATCACGTGGAAGACAGAACCTCAGACAACAAAGACAAAATATTTAATCTTGAAAACAAACTCAGACAGAGAAGACAGTAAGGAATCATGAACAGAACCTCCAAGAGTTATGGGACATCATGAAAAGACCAAATTTAAGAGTTATTGAAATTGAAGAAGATGGAGAGATACAAACCAAAGGAATGAATAATCTGTTTAATGAAATAATATCAGAAAATTTCCCAAATCTGATGAATGAAATAGAAAATCAAATTCAAGAGGCTTACAGGACACCAAATGCACAAAATCACAACAGATCCACACCCAGGCACATTATAATGAAAGTACCTAACATAAAAAGCAAAGGCAGAATTTTAAAGGCTGCAAGAGAAAAACATCAGATTACATATAGGGGGAAACCAATATGAATATCAGCAGATTTCTCAGCCCAGACCCTACAAGCAAGAAGCGCCTGAAACAACATATTTCAAGCTCTGAAAGAAAATGGGTGCCAACCAAGAATCTTATACCCAGCAAAACTTACTGACAGATTTGAAGATGAAATAAAATCCTTCCATGATAAACACAAGCTAAAAGAATTCACAAATAGAAAGCCTGCCCTACAGAAAATCCTCAGCAAAACATTCCAAGAGGAAGAAATGAAAAACAACAATGTAAGTCAGCAAAGGGAGGAATTGCCCTAAAGTAACAGAAAATTAAGGGAAAAATCAAGAAAGATTAAAATCCAAAAATAAGTCAAAATTACCGGGAATACAAGTTTTATCTCAATAATAACCCTAAATGTAAATGGCCTAAATTCATCAAACAAAAGACATAGACTTGCAGATTGGATTAAAAAGAAAGACCCACCAATATTCTGCCTTCAAGAGACTCATCTAATAGAAAAACATGCCCACAGAATAAAGACGAAAGGTTGGGAGAAAACATACCATGCACATGGACTTAGTAAAAAAGCAGGAGTTTCCGTTCACATTTCAGATAAAGCAGACTTCAAGCCAAAGTCAGTCAGAAGGGATAAAGAAGGACATTTCATACTGCTTAAAGGAAGCATAAATCAGCAAGACTTAACAATCAAAAATATTTATGCACCAAACAATGGCGCATCCATGTACGTCAATCAGATCCCTCTCAATTCCAGGAACCAAATAGAGAAAAACACAATAATACTGGGTGACTTAATACTACTCTCTCACTATTGGACAGATCTTCCAAACAAAAATTGAACAAAGAAACTATAGAACTCAATGACACAATCGCTAATTTAGACTTAACAGACATATATAGAATATTCCATCCATCAAAAAGCGAATACACTTTCTTCTCAGCAGTGCATGGGTCCTTCTCTAAAATAGACCCATGTTCTACCACAAAGCTACTCTTAGCAAATACAAAAACATAGAGATACTACCTTGTATTCTATCAGATCATAATGGAATGAAATTAGAAATCAAATATAAAGTTAAAAACAGAAAATACTCCAACACATGAAGATTAAGTAATATGCTATTGACTGATGCAAGGATAACAGAAGACATTAGGGGGGAAATAAAAAAATTCTTAGAGGTCAAGGAGAACAAAGATACAACATATCAAAATCTCTGGGATACTATGAAAGCAGCTAAGAGGAAAATTCATTGCATGAGGTACATTCAATAAAAGAATGAAAAGTCAACAAATCAATGACCTCACATACAGCTCAAAGCCCTAGAAAAAGAGGAACAGATCATCACCAGAAATAGTAGAAGAAAGGAAATAATTAAAATCAGAGCAGAAATCAATGAAATTGAAACAAAAGAAACAATTCAAAAAATTGACAAAACAAGAAGTTGGATCTTTGAAAAAATAAACAAAATTGATAAACCCTTAGCCACACTAATGAAGAGAAGGAGAGGGAAACTCCAAATTACTAAAATTCGTGATGGAAATGGAAATATTACAACAGACACAATTGAAATACAAAACATAGTTAGAAGCTATTTTGAAAATTTATACTCCAAAAAATTAGAAAACCTGGAAGATATCAACAGGTTCCTAGAGGCATATGAGCCACCCAAACTGACTCTGGAGGACATACACAACTTAAATAGATCAATTTCAAGCAATGAAATAGAAGAAGTCATCAAAAGCCTACCAACAAAGAAAAGTACAGGACCAGATGGATTCACAGCCAAGTTCTACAAGACCTTCAAAGAAGAGCTCATTCCAATACTACTCAAAGTATTTCATGAAATAGAGGAGGAGGGAACCATTCCAAACTCATTCTATGAAGCTAATATCACCCTGATACCAAAACCAAGAAGGATACATCGAGGAAAGAAAATTTCAGACCAATATCCTAAATGAACATAGATGCAAAGATTCTTAACAAAATTATAGCAAATCGCATACAAAATCATATTAAAAAGATAGTGCAACATGATTATGTGGGTTTCATCCCAGGAATGCAAGGGTGGTTCAACATCCGGAAATCAATAAATGTAATTCACAACATCAACAGGCTTAAAGTCGAGAACCACATGATTATTTCAATAGATGCAGAGAAAGCATTTGATAAAAGACAGCACCCCTTGATGCTCAAAACACTAGAAAAAATAGGGATAGTAGGAATGTTCCTTAACATTGTAAAGGCCACCTATGCTAAGCCTACAGCTAACATCACTCTAAACGGACAAAAATTGAAAGCATTCCCCCTGAGAACTGGAACAAGGCAGGGATGCCCTCTTTCACCACTACTATTCAACATTGTCCTTGAAACTCTAGCCAGAGCAATTAGACAGAACAAAGAAATTAGAGTAATACGAATAGGAAAAGAAGAATTCAATCTATACCTATTTGCTGATGACATGATTCTCTATTTAGAAGAGCCTAAAAATTCCACCAGAAAACTTCTGGAACTCATAAATGAATTCAGTAAGGTAGCAGGATAGAAAATTAATGCTCATAAATCTAATGCATTTTTATTTGTAAGTGATGCATCCTCTGAGAGAGAAATTAGGAAAACTATACCATTCACAATAGCCTCTAAAAAAATAAAATACTTGGGAATCAATCTAACAAAAGAGGTGAAAGTCTTCTACAAAGAAAACTACAGAACACTGAAGAAAGAAATTAAAGAAATTCTTAGAAGATGGAAAGATCTCCCATGTCCTTGGATAGGTAATATTAATATTGTCAAAATGGCTCTACTACCAAAAGCTCTATACAAATTCAATGCAATTCCAATTAAAATCCCAATGACGGACCTCACAGAAATAGAGCAAGCAATCATGAAATTCATTTGGAGGAATAAGAGACCCAGAATAGCTAAAGCAATTCTTAGCAAGAAGAGCAAAGCAGGGGGTATCACAATATCAGAACTTCAAATATACTACAGAGCAATAGTAACAAAAACCACATGGTATTGGCACCAAAATAGACAGGTAGATCAATGGTACAGAATAGAGGACACAGAGACAAATCCACATGAATGCAGGTATCTCATACTTGACAAAGGAGCCAAAAACTTACAAGGAGACAGGATAGCCTTTTCAACAAATGGTACTGGGAAAACTGGAAATCCATATGCAGCAAAATGAAACTAAACCCATATCTCTCACCCTGTACAAAACTCAACTCAAAATGGATCAAGGATCTAGGAATTAGACCAGAGACCCTGCACCTAATAGAAGAGAAAATAGGTCCAAATCTCCATCATGTTGGCCTAGGACCAGATTTCCTTAACATGACTTTTTTTGACAATCATACACTAACAGAATTCTACAAATGAATTATTTAGTGGGGATTTAAAAAAAGAAATAATTATTTCTTTTTTCTTTTTTTTTTTTTTTGGAACCAGGGATTGAACTCAGGGACACTCGGCCACTGAGTCACATCCCCAGCCCTATTTTGTATTTTATTTAGAGACAGGGTCTCACTGAGTTGCTTAGGGCCTCACTAAGTTGCTGAGGCTGGCTTTGAACTCGCGATCCTCATGCCTCAGCCTCCCAAGTCGCTTGGATTACAGGCGTGCGCCACCACGCCCGGCAGAAATAATTATTGATAATTAAGATTTAAAGATATAATGTAGAGGATTAAGCATAAAGGGGTGGTGAGATAAGTAATAGCAAGAAGCATATTGAGCTGGGCGTGATGGCACATGCTATAATCAATCCTAGCAGCTCAGGAGCAGCTCAGGAGGATCACAAGTTCAAAGCCAACCTCAGCAAAAGCGAGGTGCTAACCAACTCACTGAGACCTTGTCTCTAAGTAAAATAGGGCTGGGGATGTGGCTCAGTGATCAAGTGCCCCTGAGTTCAATCCCTGGTACCAATAAATAAATAAATAAATAAATAAATAAATATGCATATTGAATATGTGACAAAATTGAAAGAAACAAAACAATACTACAATGTGATTTATAAAAGAAATTAAAATTATAAAAGTTCGAGTGACTCCCACTTACCCAATAATTTAAAAATAAAGAATAATTTAAAAATAAAAAATAATTTAAAAATAATTTAAAATAAATAATTTTAAAAATAAAGATTTTTAGAGTTGAATATGTTATTAGGGAAAATTTAGCTCATGTATATTTTTAATTACAACATTTTATTCCGTAGCATCTTTCTCAAATGTTTATTTCAGGATAGATTTTACTAGTTACATTTGTGGTGTGTTTGGCCTGTTTACATATCTAAATTGTTTTCTTCAGTGTTTCTATTTTTACCCTAGGAACAAAAATATTCAACACTACTACTTCTTTTATTTTATTTTGTTTTTTATCCTTCTTTTAATTGACACTCTTAAAATACTAATACTAATACTAAGATGTGGTGAAAAACAATGTTGTGTGCATAAGAAAATATGTCTCCAAATATGCTTCCTAGCTAACATTAAAGAAGAAAATGACAAAATTCATTTTCTTTTGAAACTATACTATTGTCATAATTTGAAACTAGTAATGCTAAACTGCAATATAGCAGTGTGCAAATGTGACAGGTCAACAATTTTCTTGTGGAGCATCTTGGGTTCCCACCCTTCCTTAGCCCAGGTGCAAGCCTTTGTGAGGATAAAAGGTGACAGAAAATCTGCAGGAAGGTAGAAGACTACTGAAGCCACCTCAGCAGGATTCTTAAGAACCACCAAGAATATTAAATTTACTCTAAATTGGAAAACAGATTAGATTGTGTTGTGCAGGGAAGGTATTTCAACATATAAACCACTCCAAGAAAAGATAATTGGAAGGTATACATCCTATTTAAACAGGTCAGCTCAATTTAAAAAACAAACTGAATAACTTAAAGGATAGTTGTTAAATACATAGATTCACTGGGAGAAAGCAAAACAAAACAAACAAGAAAAAAGGAGGGAAAAATAATCCTTCATCCTGTGGGGGATGAAAACAGGAAATTTCAAAATTACAAAAGACAAAAGAAAACTACCATTTGGGGTTCTCAAAACAACCTCCCATGCCCTGGCATAAAATGCTTTTTTCAATTTGCTAAAGAATCTGGACTTTGCAATCCTGACAGAAGAGGGCACCATTAAACTAATAATCTTTTGAAACCCTTTCTTAGCATAAAAATCCATAATAGGACAGTAAAGTCCTTACACAGCTTTTGTAGAACATTGGGAAAAAAATTCCAAATATATGAAAAGAGAAAATTATCCATTGAAAAGCAACAGGAAAGCAGAAAATATATGTCAAAATTAAGTTAAATGTACTCAAAAAAACATTGAATCAATGAAAAATATGTTGAATCAAAAATTCAAAAACTAAACCCAAATTTGGACACAAAAGCATGAATAGAAAGAAATTTATTGAAATCAGGAAAGAAATAGAAGAAAAAGATAAAAGATGAAAATCTGAGAAATAAGAATAAAAATGTAAAATCCCCAAAGAGACATTAAGGAATTGTAGGCAGAAAAAAAGAGAAAGACTGAAAGAAAAAGGTAAGAAAGTTTAATAAAAATGTAAAGTTGGTAAAGAAGCAAAAATATTTTAAAATCAAAGTTCTTGAGTATGAAAATAAAGCAATTAGAAAATTAAGAGGAAAAAAGAAACTATATTCCAGGAAACCTTATAGAAATAGAATCCTCAGCAACATTATTCTGGATTTGAAAGTGGTAAATAACTATCTGGAATAAAAAAATATAAAATTCAAATTTCAGTCATTCATCATAAGGCTATTAGTTTAAAAAAAAAAAAAGATAAAACATCAAGGAATCCAGGAAAAAAAAAATGAAAAAAAGGCTTAGAAATCATAAGTAAGAGATACTATCAGACATGCAATTCAGAATGCAAAAGAAAGTTTTGATGGGACATTAAGAAAATATTACAAAATGGGAACCATAGATCCATAGATGTCATATGCAGTTCATTTATCTTTTCAATATCAAGACTTTAAGAAAGAAAAATAATATTCCTCAAACTAAAACATAGGGATTTTTTTTGCTTTTGACTCTTCTTAAGGAATTTGCTACAGAATAAGTGTCATTCAACCAAGTTAGAACTAAGAAAGCTGGCAAGCATTGTAAATCATATAAAAGTGACTAGAGTAGAAAAAAAAATGGAAAAATTTATGGTTATGTAGACAAATATGTGTCAACCTAAAAGGCAAGTGGAGGCACATTAAATGTGAGAATAGAGAATTTATTTGAGTTAAAGTGAGAATGGAGGATTGCCACCCAAGAGTCATGTATTCTAGTTGCCCAGAATAAGTACACTGAAATAATATTTAGGGGGTCTGGCTTAATAGATCAAGAAAAAAAAGAAAGGAAGAAAGGAAGGAAGGAAGTGAGGGAGGAAGGCAAGGAAGGATGGAGGGACAGATGGAGGGAGGAAGGGAGGAAGAGAGGAAGGAAAGGAGGGAGGGAGGAAGAGAGGAAGGGAGGGAAGGAGGAAGGGAAAGGGAGGAAGAGAGAGGGAGGAAGAAATGGCTAGCGAGAAGGATGAAGTAGCAAGCCAAACCAATTACAATCGCAGTAATTGACAAAACCAGCATAGGCTGTTGATTGGTCGTTGCTCATTGTATATTATACATTCTGGGTAAAAATTGAGATATGCAGGAATAAGGCAATCTTCAAGTTATGTATCACTCTAGTGACATCTACAAGGAACTTAGTAGACATAAAGTTTTAATTTACTTTTTCTTGAGAATTTGGAATTCAAAGGGTATAACTCTTGTTCTATCACCCATGTCCTCCAGGCCCCATAGGAGTATGCAGACCCTCTTTAAATTATTTATATCTCTATGTGTATGTTAAAGGATACCACAAAAACTGATTTAGTTAAAAGCTTAAGCACATTGAAAAACATAAGTAAAAAATAAGAAACTAAAAATCAAAACAAAGCTTCCCAAATACAGTGGCCAAAAAAAGCAAATAAGCTAATGAATAAAGGAAAAAAAATTCACATCTTTTAAAGAATTAAATGTAGGAAATAAAATGTAATTATAAAATATTGTATAATCAAGAGATAATAATCATGAATATTATGCATAACAATATCATTCATAACAGTAATTTAGAATGGGCTTAACTCATCTATTTAAAAATAACTTCGATTTGACAAAGAAGAGCTGCCTATGTGTTGCATTTAAGAATCATACTTAAAACAGAAAAGATATTTAAAAAGTGATCAAAACTTCTTTCAGGCAATAAAAGTAAAAGAAAACATGGATAGTGATCCCACTATAAGACCAATCAGAATCCAAGTGCTAATATGTTAAACATGACAAAGAATGTTTCTGGATGCTACAAATCAGAATTTCTGAAAAGATAAAGAAAGTCTAAATATGTAAGTATGACCTATCACATCAATCATTCTTATCACATCCCAAGATGTGTGTAGAAACAGACACACTATAGGTAAGATAAGAACTGTGATTGGGTTCAAGGCGTACCACTCTGAAATGAAACTGGAGCAGAACAGAAAATGCCTCCCTAAAATATGTTTCTGTGGCATAAAAGTTATTTCAAGTTATTTAATTTGGGATACAGAAGACACTGATGTTCCTAAAAGTCACCAATATGTAAGAGAAATTTGTATCTGTTAAGGAAATCTCAGTTTGCAATGGTGTTTATAGAGGAGGAAAAAAAAAATTTTTTCTCATCTTGATTTCTTAGCTGGGAGAGGATGAATACATTTTATAAATTTCCATTTGCTTTTCTCTTGTATACAAGTTTTATGTTACATGGACATAAAGTAAGAACTCAGGAAGAATGGAGGAGAAATTATTTTCCCTCCTTATAAATTATTTTTCCTCACAGATTTATGTAACAATACAATATGGATAGAGTGGACAAAAAATAGGAAAGAAGAGTGCAAACAACATAATAAGATGGATTTCATAGGCACATGCATTCTTCTTAGATGACTACAGCATCACAGAAATAGATCATCTACCAGCTTCAATAGTATGAGCAACTAATTTCAACAAAGTAGAAAGACTGCCACTAAAACTACAAGTAGCTATCTTTGATTATAATGCAATAAATACACAAATCAGTTTAAAACAGAAATAAACGCCTCTTTTGGTTTCAGCTTTGACCATGTGAAGAGCTTAGGAGTCATCACTTACATTCTTACACCAAGCAAAGAGCTTACAACTGTAAATCAATGATTTTATTCGACTTATTGAAGGGGTAGGGTCACAGGGCAATGCCTCACTTGGAAATTTGGAAATTGAGACAACTGCAGAGAGTAGCAGTCACTATCTGATCACCTGGGCAGAATCCCCTGGAATTATATTCCAGTAAAAACACTTAACTGGTAATTTGGGCAAATTATAGAGGCTTAGTAAGGATTAGTGTGCTAATGAGGAGATTCAAGGGACTGCCCTCTTAGGCCCTCAACTTTCATGGATGGATTTTTCTGTCTTATACCCACCAACTTCTCAGAGTAAAGGGTAAAGAAGACCTCCTTTGGACAGCGGCAGCAGAGAGAAGGTAACCATTTTGGAATTCACCCAGAATATTCTCAATAACAAAGACCTAATTTTCGAAGGAAAATAGTCTAGTTGAGATTTATTCCACCTTGGGGAAGGAAATTTCTTTGACAGGTGCCCACAATAGCATTCCTGTCTCCCATAAAGGGAAAGGAGGAGTAGAGATGCAAAGCACTTCTGAAAATAATAGCCTAGGAACAAGATGACTGAAAGACTGAGCTAAATATGCAATTATAAAACACCTCCCCTGCTGCCGCCCCATTTTATGCCATAACCACAGGGCTCCAATATAATAAGAGGTACAGTTGGAAAACCTACAAGCTACACATTATTTAAGGAATACATAGGGAATCCCAAAGGAAACAGGGAAGGCAAAATAAGGACATCAGAAGAATTTGAAGCCTCTGGCACACTAAAACTATAGTAATTTTTTAACAAAACTCAATTTCTACCCGCAGTAATAAAATCTCAAAATGAAAAATCTATCTCATTTCTTATTATCCAATAACTATATCTGACTTTCAGCAAAACATGAAGTATGCTATAAAGCAAGAAAATTCAAAGTGTCTGAAGGAGCAAAGCAAGAATCAGAACCAAATGTAGACACAGCCAATATTTTAGAATTGTCAAATCAAAAATTTAAAATAAATATGCTTTGAGCTTAGTGCTAAGAGCAATAATGGGACAAAAATAGCCAAGAGGAAGAAATGGATAGTGTAAGTAGGATGCTTTAAGCATTAATATATCTAAAGAAATGCTAGAAATCCAACCACTTTAACAGAAATAAAGAAGGAATTTGGTGATCTCATCAGTAGACAAATGTGGTGGAGCATATAAGCAGTATATTTTCTGATATGTTGACAGTAATTTCTGAAACTAATAATGCTAAAAACAAAACACACACAAATTAAACAGAAAATCCAAACACAGGGGAAAACTTAAAAGCTAGTAACACATGCTTCATTGAAGTGAAGGAAAAAAGGAGAGAAGGGAGGTCATAAATATGAGAAGTAAAAATGGCCAAAAATTTTGCAAGTTTAAAGACTGGCATGATACCACAAATGCAGCATATTCTGAGAACAACAAGCAGGATATGCAAAAATTTTTATAGTGATATCGTATTTAGACTGCAGAAACCAAAGACAAGAAGACTAGAAGGGATATAGAATCATATTAAATTCAGAAAAACAATTATAACAGTGTCAGCAGACTTCACATCAGAAAACAGGAGAGCAATACATTTAATCATTTGAACAAAGCCCCAATCTAGAATTCTTTATCCAGAAAAATTTTATTCAAGAAGTGAATGAAAAATAATTTCTCTGCTAAACAAAATTGATCAAATTCATTTCTAAAACATTGCACCATGAAAGAAAATTTAAGTTTTTCCAAGGGAAAAAAATTATAAGTTCAGAATATTAGCTGAATATAATTAGAGTAAGAATATTGGAGAGAAGTGAAATGAAATAGCTTGTTTTTCTATTTCTTATTGATATATCTAAAACACAACTGTTAAAATACTGTTAATAGCTGCATCTTATATAAATATGCTTATGGGAAGTGAGGTCAATCCCATCTACGACCTGAGGAGAAGAGAGGAGATAATGAGGGTAAATTTGCTTTATCTATGCTTTGAGTGAATGATACAGTGGTATTTCAAAGTGAATTTAGTTTAGTTACAATAGGTATTGAAAACTACATGGAAATCACCAATATTTTAAAAGAGGTGTAAGAAGAAAATAGATAAAATGGAACCATATAAAATACTAACAAACAAGAAAGAGGGCAAGACCAAACCTTTCTGAATGAAATAAATAGAAAATAGCTAAATATAGTAGACATTAATCCAATTATATTAATAACCATTTTAAATATGAAAGCAGTAAATGAACTAATTAAGTGACTGAGATTAGTACAGTGGATAAAAATAAGACTCAACTATGGAATTCACTTCACTATAATCAGAATACAAGTAAAAGAATGGAAAAAGATTCGTAACTCTAATAGTAAAAAAGATAAACCTAAAGGAGTTCTATTAATTTGGGGTAAGGCTGATTTCAAAGAAAGGAAAATTATCGCTGAGAAAAAATGACATTTTATAATGATAAAGTAGTGAAACATCAAGGAAGACATCATAATCCTTAACATGTACATCACTAAAAATAGAATCAAATATGTGAAAATAAACTTAAAAGAACTAAAGTAAGAAATATTAAATCCATTATTTTAGAGATGTTAGTTTTTTCAGTAATTGATATTTATGAATTGTTAAGGATAATTGAAGATCAATATATAAAGTTAGTAAGGTCAAAGTTAATATAAAGAGCATTATCAGTCAACTTGACCTAATTAATTTGTAGAACATCCCTTCCAATATTAGAAGAATGAGCATTCTCTCAGTCTTATATAAGAATATTCATTAAGACTACATTCTTTTGATGTAAAGATACATATCAGCAAATTTAAAAGAACATAAGATACATATTAACAAGTCTAAAAGAATGTTAATCACACAAAGTATGTTCTTAAATGACATTAGAAATTAACTAGAAAATCAATTGTAGAAAATCTGTAAACATTTGAAGATTAAGCAAAGCACTTCTATATAAAACATTGGTTAAACTGAAAGTGGTGGTACATACCAGTAGTCATAGTCATTCAAGAGGCTAGGCAGGAGAATTAAAAATTTGAGGCATACCTTGGCAATTATTAAGACCTGTCTTAAAAGAAATAATAAAAAAAAAGAGCTGGAGAAATAGTTCAGGGCTACTAACACCCCTGGATTCAATCCCCAATCCCTAAATAAATAAAAATTATAAACAACAAAACATGGGTCAAAAAGGAGTCTCAAGATAAATTTTATTTATATATATATATATGTGTGCATATGCAAAAAATATATACATTTACAAAAAGAAAATAGGAAATAATGAAAATTAAGAAATAATAAACTTGATTTTATAAAAATTAAAAACTTCTCTGTAAAAAAGTACTTTTAAGAGAATGAAAAGAAAGGACACAAAATAGTAGAAAATGTCTGCAAAACATGTATCTGATAAAGAAGTTGTGTCAACATACAGACAGTCCCTGACTTTCAGTAGTGGTTTGCCTTATCCGTGTTTGACGTTGCAATGGGTTTATGGGAATATAACCTCATTGAAAGTGGAGGAGTATCTGGGCTTATGATAGCTCCACTTACAATTTTTATATTTTATGAATTTATTAAACTATTAAATGCATATATTCTTATGATACTTTCTACTTATAATAAATTTATTGAGATGTAATTCAGTTGTATTTAGAGGAACATACAAGAAGTTTCAGAACTTAAAAATAACAAAATTAAAAATTCAAATAAATACTACAATGTATCTAAATAGATACCTACTAAAGAAGATAGAAAAATGGTAAAAAATATGCAAAACTAGGCTCAACATTAACTGTTATTATGGAATTTAGCAATCAAAATATAATGAGATACCATTAAACACATATAAAAATAGCAAAATTCTAAAACACTAATAATATCAAATGCTGGTCATGATTCAAAGGATCAGCAGCCTTGAAATATTGCCTGTGATAATGTAAAATGATTAGAGCCATTAAGAAAGTAATTTGGCAGTTTCTTCAGAGCAAAATGTATTCTAAGATTATGCAATTGATTTCCTAGGTGTTTTTTTTATTTTTTATTTTTTGTTTAAATTTATTTATTTTGATTCATTGTACACAAATGGAGTGCAGCTATTGTTTCTCTGGTTCTACACAAAGTAGAGTCACATCATCTGTGCATTCATACATGTACACAGGGCAATGATGTCTGTCACACATTCTGTTATTCTTACCCCCCCATCCCGACCCCACCCCTCCCGTTCCTCTATGCTATCTATCCTTCCTCCATTCTTGCCACCCTTCCACCCCACATTATGCATCATCATTCACTTATCAGAGAGATCATTTGGCCTTTGGAGTTTGGGGATTGGCTAATCTCAATTAGCATGACAGTCTCCAACATCATCCATTTACCTACAAATGCCATAATTTTATTCTTCTTTATAGCTGAGTAATATTCCATTGCGTATATATACCACAGTTTCTTTATCCATTCATCTATTGAAGGGCATCTAGGTTGGCTCCACGATCTAGCTATTGTGAATTGAGCAGCTATGAATATTGATGTGGCTGCATCACTGTAGTCTGCTGATTTTAAGTCCTTTGGGTATAGGCCAAGGAGTGGGATAGCTGGGTCAAATGGTGGATCCATTCCAAGTTTTCTAAGGAATCTCCACACTGCTGTCCAGAGAGGTTGCACCAACTTGCATTCCCATCATCAACGTATAAATGTACCCTTTTCCCCACATCTTTGCCAACACCTGTTGTTGCCTGTATTCTTAATAAAAGACATTCTGATTGGGGTAAGATGAAATCTTAAGGTGGTTTTGATTTGCATTTCTCTTATAACTAGGGATGTTGAACATTTTTTCATGAATCTGTTGATTGCTTGTAGATCTTCCTCTTTAAAGTGTCTATTCATTTCTTTGGCCCATTTATTGATTGGGTTATTAGTGTTCTTGGTGTAAAGATTTTTGAGTACTTTGTAGATTCTGGAGATTAGTGCTCTATCTGAAGTGTGTGTGGCAAAGATTTTCTCCCACTCTGAAGGCTCTCTCTTCACATTGCTGATTGTTTCCTTTGCTGAGAAAAAGCTTTTTAGTTTGATTCTATCCCAATCATTGATTCCTGCTTTTATTGCTTGCGCTTTTGGGGTCTTGTTAAGAAAATCTGGTCCTAGGTCAACATGTTGAAGATTTGGACCTATTTTCTCTTCTACTGGTGCAGGATCTCTGGTATAATTCCTAGGTCTTTGATCCATTTTGAGTTGAGTTTTGTACAGGGTGAGAGATATGGGTTTAGTTTCATTTTGCTGCATATGGATTTCCAGTTTTCCCAGCACCATTTGTTGAAGAGGCTATCTTTTTTCCACTGTATGTTTTTGGCTCCTTTGTCAAGTATGAGATACCTGTATTAATGTGGGTTTGTCACTGTGTCCTCTATTCTGTACCATTGATTTACCTGTCTATTTTGGTGCCGATACTATGCTGTTTTTGTTACTATTGCTCTGTAATATAGTTGAAGGTCCAGTATTGTGATATCCCCTGCTTCGTTCTTCTTGCTAAGGATTGCTTTAGCTATTCTGGGTCTCTGTTTCCTCCAAATGAATGCTTGCTTGCTTGCTGATTGCTTGATTGCTTGCTCTATTTCTGTGAGGTCCATCATTGGGATTTTAATTGGAATCGCTTTGACTTTGTATAGTGCTTTTGGTAGCATGGCCATTTTGACTATATTAATCCTGCCTATCCAAGAACATGGGAGATCTTTCCATCTTCTCAGATGCTCTTTAACTTCTTTCTTTAGTGTTCTGTAGTTCTCACTGTAGAGGTCTTTCACCTCTTTTGTTAGATTGATTCCCAAATATATTATTTTTTTTAGGCTATTATGAATGGTATAGTTTTCCTAATTTCTCTCTCAGAGGATGCATCATTTACAAATAAAAATACATTTGATTTATGAGCATTAATTTTATATCCTGCTACCTTACTGAATTCATTTATGAGTTCCAGAAGTTTTCTGGTGGAATTTTTAGGGTCTTCCAAGTAGAAAATCATGTCATCAGCAAATAGGGATAGTTTGAGCTCTTCATTTCCTATTTGTATCCCTCTAATTTCTTTGTTCTGTCTAAGTGCTCTGGCTAGAGTTTCAAGGGCGATGTTGAATAGATGTGGAGAAAGAGGACATCCCTGCCTTGATCCAGTTCAGTTCTCAGGGGGAACGCTTTCAATTTTTCTCCCTTTAGAATGATGTTAGTTGTGAACTTAGCATGTCAATGTCCTTACAATGTCCTTACAATGTCAAGGAACATTCCTAATATCCCTATTTTTTATAGTGTTTTGAGCATGAAAGGGTGCTGTATTTTATCAATTGCTTTTTCTGCATCTATTGAAATAATCATGTGGTTCTTGACTTTAAGCCTGTTGATATGGTGAATTACATTTATTGATTTCTGGATGTTGAATCAACCTTGCATCTCTGGGATGAAACCCACTTGATCAAGGTGCACTATCTTTTTAATATGCTTTTGTATGTGATTTGTTAAAATTTTGTTAAGAATTTTTGTATCTATGTTCATTAGGGATATTGGTCTGAAATTTTCTGTCCTTGATGTGTCCTTCTCTGGTTTTGGTATCAGGGTGATATTAGCTTCATAGAATGAGTTTAGAAGGGTTCCCTCCTCCTCTATTTCGTGAAATACTCTGAGGAGTATTGGAATGAACTCTTCTTTGAAGGTTTTGTAGAACTCAGCTGTGAATCCATCCAGTCCTGGACTTTTCTTTGTTTTTAGGCTTTTGATGACTTCTTCTTTTTCATTGCTTGAAATTGATCTATTTAAGTTGTGTATGTCCTCCAGATTCAGTTTGGGTGGCTCATATGCCTCTAGGATCCTGTTTATGTCTTCCAGGTTTTCTATTTTTTTGGAGTATAAATTTTCAAAATAGCTTCTAATTATGTTTTGTATTTCATTAGAGTCTGCTGTGATATTTCCTTTCTCATCACAAATTTTAGTAATTTGAGTTTTCTCTCTCCTCTTCATTAGTGTGGCTAAGGGTTTATCAATTTTGTTTATTTTTTCAAAGAACCAACTTTTTGCTTTGTCAATTTTTGAATTGTTTCTTTTGTTTCAATTTCATTGATTTCCACTCTGATTTTAATTATTTCCTGTCTTCTACTACTTTTGGTGATGTACTGTTCTTCCTTTTCTAGGGCTTTAAGTTGTAATGTGAGGTCATTTATTTGTTTAATTTTCATTCTTTTATTGAATGCACCCCATACAATGAATTTTCCTCTTGGCACTCCTTTCATAGTATTCCAGAGATTTTGAATATGTTGTATCTATGTTCTCGTTGATCTCTAAGAATATTTTTATTTCCCCCCTGATGTTATTTGTTATCCATACATCATTCAATAGAATATTATTTAATCTCCAGGTGTTGGAGTAGCTTCTGTTTTTTTATTTTATCATTGATTTCTAATTTCATTCCTTTATTGTCTGATAGAATACAAGGTAGTATCTCTATGTTTTTGTATTTGCTAAGAGTAGCTTTGTGGCATAGCATATGGTCTATTTTAGAAAAGCATTCATGTGCTGCTGAGAAGAAAGTGTATTTGCTTCTTGATGGATGAAATATTCTATATATGTCTGTTAAGTCTAAATTAGAAATTGTTTTATTCAGTTCTGTAGTTTATTTGTTCAGTTTTTGCTTGGAAGATCTGTCCAATGGTGAGAGGGGTGTGTTAAAGTCACCCAGTATTATTGTGTTGTGGTTTATTTTGTTCCTGGGGTTGAGGAGGATTTGATTGACATACATGGATGTGCTATTGTTTGGGGCATAAATATTTATTTGATTGTTATGTCTTGCTGATTTATGCTTCCCTTAAGGAAAATGAAATGTCCTTCACTATCCCATCTAACTAATTTTGGCTTGAAGTCCACTTTATCTGATATGAGGATGGAAACCCCTGCTTTTTTACTGACTCCGTGTGCTTGGTATGTTTTTCCCCATCCTTTCACCTTTAGTCTGTATGTATCTTTTTCTATGAGATGCGTCTCTTGGAGGCAGCATATTGTTGGGTCATTCTTTTTTTTATCCAATCTGCCAGTCTATGTCTTTTCATTGATGAGTTCAGGCCATTAACATTCAGGGTTATTATTGAGATATGATTTGTATTCCCAATCTTTATGGCTTAATTTTGTTTTTTAACTTGACTTTGTTTCTCCTTTATTTGGCTATTCTTTAGGGTAATTCCTCCCTATGCTGTTTTACATTGTTGATCTTCATTTCTTCCTCATGGAATATTTTGCTGAGAAAGTTCTGTAGTGCTGGTTTTCTATTTGTAAATTCTTTTAGCTTTTGTTTATCATGGAAGGATTTTATTTCATCTTCAAATCTGAAGGTGAGTTTTGCTGGGTATAAGATTCTTGGTTGGCATCCATTTTCTTTCAAGCTTGGAATACATTATTCCAGGCCCTTCTTGCTTTTAGGTTCTGTGTCAAGAAATCTGCTGATAACTATATTGGTTTCTCCCTAAATGTAATCTGATTTTTCTCTCTCACTGTCTTTAAAATTCTATCTTTATTTTGTATGTTAGGTACTTTCATTTTAATATGCCTTGGTGTTGTAGTTTTGTACATTTCATGTCCTGTAAGCCTCTTGTATTTGATTTTCCATTTCATTCTTCAGATGTGGGAAATTTTCTGACATTATTTATTTCATTGAACAGATTATTCATTCCTTTGGTTTGTATCTCTCTGCCTTCCTCAATCTCAATAATTCTTCTTTATTTCCATATCTCTCTTTCTTTCTTTTTTAATTTAATTTTGATTCATTGAACACAAATGGAGTACAGCTATTGTTTCTCTGGTTCTACACAAAGTAGAGTCACACCATCTGTGCATTCATTCATGTACACAGGGCAATGATGTCTGTCACATATTCTGTTATTCTTACCCCCCCACCCTGACCCCACACCTCCTGTCCCTCTATGCTATCTATCCTTACTCCATTCTTGCCTCCCTTCCAACCCACATTATGCATCATCATTCACTTATCAGAGAGACCATTCAACCTTTGAATTTTGGGGATTGGCTAATCTCATTTAACATAACAGTCTCCAACATCATCCATTTACTTACAAATGCCATAATTTTATTCTTCTTTATAGCTGAGTAATATTCCATTGTGTATATGTACCACAGTTCCTTTATCCATTCATCTATTGAAGGGCATCTAGGTTGGCTCCACAATCTAGCTATTGTGAATTGAGCAGCTATGAACATTAATGTGGCTGCATCGCTGTAGTAATCTGATTTTAAATCCTTTGGGTATAGGCCAAGGAGTGGGATAGCTGGGTCAAATGGTGGATCCATTCCAAGTTTTCTAAGGAATCTCCACACTGCTGTCCAGAGTGGCTGCACTAACTTGCACTCCCAACAGCAATGTATGAGTGTACCCTTTTCCCCACATCTTTGCCAACACCTGTTGTTGCCTGTATTCTTAATAAAAGACATTTTGATTGGGGTATGCTGCAATCTTAAGGTGATTTTGATTTGCATTTCTCTTATAACGAGTGATGTTGAACATTTTTTCATGAATCTGTTGATTGCTTGTAGATCTTCCTTTTTAAAGTGTCTATTCATTTCTTTGGCCCATTTATTGATTGGGTTATTAGTGTTCTTGGTGTAAAGATTTTTGAGTACTTTGTAGATTCTGGAGATTAGTGCTCTGTCTGAAGTGTGTGTGGCAAAGATTTTCTCCCACTCTGAAGGCTCTCTCTTCACATTGCTGATTGTTTCCTTTGCTGAGAAAAAGCTTTTTAGTTTGACTCTATCCCAATCATTGATTCCAGCTTTTATTGCTTGCGCTTTGGGAGTCATGTTAAGGAAATCTGGTCCTAGGCCAACATGATGAAGATTTGGACCTATTTTCTCTTCTATTAGGTGCAGGGTCTCTGGTCTAATTCCCAGGTCTTTGATCCATTTTGAGTTGAGTTTTGTACAGGGTGAGAGATATGAGTTTAGTTTCATTTTGCTGCATACGGATTTCCAGTTTTCCCAGCACCATTTGTTGAAGAGGCTATCTTTATTCCATTGTATGCTTTTGGCTCCTTTTTCAAATATGAGATACCTGTATTTATGTGGGTTTGTCTTTGTGTCCTCTATTCTGTACCATTGATCTACCTGTCTATTTTGATGCCAATACCATGCTGTTTTTGTTACTTTGCTCTGTAGTATATTTGAAGGTCTGATATTGTGATACCCCCTGCTTTGCTCTTCTTGCTAAGAATTGCTTTAGTTATTCTGGGTCTCTTATTCCTCCAAATGAATTTCTTGATTGCTTGCTCGAATTCTATGAGGTCCATCATTGGGATTTTAATCGGAATTGCATTCAATTTGTATAGCACTTTTGGTTTATGGCCATTTTGACTATATTAATTCTGCCTATCCAAGAACATGGGAGATCTTTCCATCTTCTCATTCTTTCTTTAAATTCTTTCTTTAGTGTTCTGTGGTTCTCGTTGTAGCAGTCTTTCACCTCTTTTGTTAGATTGATTCCTAAGTATTTTATTTTTTTAGAGGCTATTGTGGTTGGTGTAGTTTTCCTAATTTCCCTCTCAGAGGATGCATCACTTATGAATAAAAATGCATTAAACTTATGAGCATTAATTTTGTATCCTGCTACCTTACTAAATTTATGAGTTCCAGAAGTTTTCTGGTGGAACATTTAGGGTCTTCTAAATAGAGAATCATGTCGTCAGCAAATAAGGATATTTTTAGCTTTTCTTTTCCTATTCGTACTCCTCTAATTTCTTTGGTCTGTCTAATTGCTCTGGCTAGAGTTTCAAGGACAATGTTGAACAGAAGTGGAGATAGAAGGCATCCCTGCCTTGTTCCAGTTCTCAGGGGGAATGCTTTCAATTTTTCTCCATTTAGAATGATGTTAGCTGTGGGCTTAGCTAGATAGCCTTTGCAATGTTAAGGAACATTCCTACTATCCCTATTTTTTTCTAGTGTTTTGAGCATGAAAGGGTGCTGTATTTTATCAAATGCTTTTTCTGCATCTATTGAAATAATCATGTGGTTCTTGACTCTAAGTCTGTTAATGTGGTGAATTACATTTATTGATTTCCGGATGTTGAACCAACCTTGCATCCCTGGGATGAAACTCACTTGATCATGGTGCACTATCTTTTAAGTATGCTTTTGTATGTGATTTGCTAAAATTTTGTTAAGAAGTTTTGCATCTATGTTCATTAGAGATATTGGTCTGAAATATTCTTTCCTCAATGTGTCCTTCTCTGGTGTTCTTCTCAGGGTGATATTAGCTTCATACAATGAGTTTGGAAGGGTTCCCTCCTCATCTATTTCATGAAATACTTTGAGGAGTATTGGAATAAGCCTTTCTTTCAAGGTCTTGTAGAACTTGGCTGTGAATCCATCTGGTCCTGGATTTTTCTTTGTTGGTAGGCTTTTGATGACTTCTTCTATTTCATTGTTTGAAATTGATCTATTTAAGTTGTGTATGTCCTCCATATTCAGTTTGGGCGGCTCATATGCCTCTAGGATCCTGTTGATGTCTTCCAGGTTCTCTATTTTGTTGGAGTATACATTTTATAAGCTGAAATATGAGTTATAAATTTAACTAGTAATTTAATGCAATTTTAATGTAACATCACCACAATTTATATTGTGGTATGAACTGGAGCATGACATACTAAATACTTAAATTTAAGCAATATGACAAATTTAACAATATGATTAACCTTAAAAGAGAATCAAAGGGGAATTATGGTATGCTATTTGTTAGGCAGTAAAAGCCAGATGGTTGGGACTGAACAAAGAAGAGGAAAGCAAAAACCTGTGTCTCTTAAAGAAAAATCAAGGTTGACTACATCCACAGAGAAGGATTGGTCTACTTAGGAGACCACCTATTACCCATTTGTGTTGAGTGCTCCAAGAAAGCTTTTAGGATTAAATTACCTCGTAATTGGGGAAAAAAAGGATACAAAACAAACTTCAAAATAGACATGGACAGAAACAGTGCAGGTAACCAAGATCAATCTCTTTCAAAAAGTGGTTTACTTCATCCTTTGAAGAGACAAATAGCTCACTTTTTCTCCTCTATATCTGAATCCCAGTAGACTTTGTTGGCACGTGCTCTAATTCACCACTAAAGATGGACTTTTGTTCAAGTTATGATGTTAATAGGAGACTTATGTAGGGAGCCACTGTCTAAGGTTGTAGTTCAATGTTTCTGGACTGATGTTATTTGATATTCCGTGATCATAGCTTCTAATTATATTTTGTATTTCAATTGTGTCTGTTGTAATATTTCTATTTCCATCACAAATTTTAGTAATTTGGATTTTCTCTCTCCTTCCCTTTGTTAGTGTGGCTAAGGGTTTATCAATTTTGTTTATTTTTTCAAAGAACCAACTTCTTGTTTTGTCAATTTTTTGAATTGTTTCTTTTGTTTCAATTTCACTGATTTCAGCTCTGATTTTAATTATTTCTTGTCTTCTACTACTTTTGGTGATGATCTGTTCCTCATTTTCTAGGGGTTTGAGCTGTAATATGAGGTCATTGATTTGTTGACTTTTCATTCTTTTATTGAACGCTCTCCATGTAATGAATTTTCCTCTTAGCACTGCTTTCATAGTATCCCAGAGATTCTGATATGTTGTGTCTTTGTTCTCTTTGACCTCTAAGATTTTTCCCCCTAATGTCTTCTGTTAACCATGCATAATTCAATAGCATGTTATTTAATCTCTAGGTGTTGGAGTAGTTTCTGTTTTTAACTTTATATTTGATTTCTAATTTCATTCCATTATGATCTGATAGAATACAAGGTAGTATCTATGTTTTTTTATTTACTAAGAGTTGCTTTGTGGCATAACATATGGTCTATTTTAGAAAAGGATCCATGAGATGCTGAGAAGAAAGTGTATTCACATTTTAATGGATGGAATATTCTATATATGTCTGTTAAGTCTAAATTAGCGATTGTGTCATTGAGTTCTATGGTTTCTTTGTTCAATTTTTGCTTGGAAGATCTGTCCAGTGGTGGGAGGGGTGTGTTAAAGTCCCCCAGTATTATTGTGTTTTGATCTATTTGGTTCCTGGAATTGGGATGGATCTGATTAACGTACATGGATACGCCATTGTTTGGTGTATAAATATTTATGATTGTTTTGTCTTGGTGATTTCTGCTTCCCTTAAGTAGTATGAAATGTCCTTCTTTAACCCTTCTGACTAACTTTGACTTGAAGTCTGCTTTATCTGAAATGAGGATGTAAACTCCTGCTTTTTTACTAAGTCCATGTGCATGGTATGTTTTTTAACCTTTTACCTTTAGTCTGTGGGCATGCTTTTCTATTAGATGAATCTCTTGAAGGCAGCATATTGTTGGGTCTTTCTTTTTAATTCAATCTGCCAGTCTATGTCTGTTAATTAATGAGTTTAGACCATTTACATTTAGAGTTATTATTGAGATATGACTTGCATTCCCGGTCATTTTGACTTATTTTTGGATTTTAATCTTACTTGGTTTTTCCTTTAATTGGCTGTTCCTTTAGAGTAACTTTGTTGACTTACATTGTTGTTTCTCATATCTTCCTCTTGGAATATTTTGCTGAGAATTTTCTATAGGGCAGGCTTTCTATTTATGAATTCTTTTAGCTTGTGTTTATCATGGAATGATTTTATTTCATTTCAAATCAGAAGGTAAGTTTTGCTGGGTACAAGATTCTTGGTTGGCATCCATTTTCTTTCAATGCTTGGAATATGTTGTTCCAGGCCCTTCTTGCTTTTAGGGTCTGGGCTGAGAAATCTGCTGATATTCATATTGGTTTCCCCCTATATGTAATCTGATGTTTTTCTCTTGCAGCGTTTAAAATTCTATCTCTGTTTTGTATGTTGGGTACTTTCATTATAATGTGCCTGGGTGTGGATCTGTTGTGATTTTGGTGTCCTATAAGCCTCTTGAATTTGATTTTCCATTTCATTCATCAGATTTGGGAAATTTTCTGATATTATTTCATTGAACAGATTGTTCATTCCTTTGGTTTGTGTCTCTGTGCCTTTGTCAATCCCAATAACTCTTAAATTTCATGTTTTCACGATGTCCCATAACTTTTGGAGGTTCTGTTCATGATTTCTTACCATCTTCTCTGTCTGGTTGAGTTTGTTTTCAAGATTAAATATTTTGTCTTCATTGTCTGAGGTTCTGTCTTCCAAGTAATTTAGCCTGTTGGTTAACCTTTCTATTGAGTTTTTAATTTGGTTTATTGTAACCTTCATTTCAAGATTTTCTGTTTGTTTGTTTGTTTGTTTGTTTTCAGAATCTCTATCTCTTTATTGAAATGATCTTTTGCTGCCTGCATTGCTCTTTTAGCATTGCCTGTATTTGTTCTCTTGACTCCTCGTTCGCTTCTTGGATCATTTTAATTATGTACATCTCCCTTTCTGAGAATTTTTCTGCCATGTTGTCACTAGGTACTTTTGGTATAGTATCTGGATTTGTTTGGGACGTTTTCTTCCCATGTTTTCTCATGTTGCTAGTGTATCGTCCCCTCTAGTAGTGCAAATCCTAGGTATTGCAGTTTTCCCTTAAGGACTTACAAGGTTCCTGCCTATTTTCAATACCTCCCCTTGAATTGAGAGATCAATATTGGCAGCACACCATACAAACAATATGTGTCCTTAATCTAAATAGTCCCTATTAAGATATTAACATTGTCTTAATAAACAGAGAAGAGTTCAAATTATTATCTACAGCATAACCAGTAAGTTTGCAATAAGGATTGCAAATCCTAAAGTTGGACAGTGAGAATGAGGAGGGGTTTTGGGCAAAACACTAATGAGATAAGAAGTGATTCTATAGATATACTATGTCATATGAATAGTGGAAGTGGAATTAAAAGAAACAGGTTGTTTGCATGAGGAAAAAGAGATTCTCCAAGGAAACAGATATATTAGACGAAGATAGAGTGATAATCATAATAATAAAAGAAAAAGGTAGGACTATAAGGATATATTAGGAATAATTGTAGTATTACAATTAATTTAAAACACATTCTGCGATAAAAATATACTGTACAGTTCAAACCTCTTATTTTTCAATGAACTGATGTTTGACAGGTGCTTGATCAAGCGGTGACCCTAGCAGGGAGCTTCTACCTCCAGGTTGGGAATGATCAATGCTTCTGGGCAGAGGCAGCCTGGTGTTGATAGATGATCAGATGCAGCACAGGTGCTAGACCCCTGGGCCAGGGTGTGAGCCTAGGCACTAGACCAAGTTGGGATGGGGGCTCAGAACTATACTCAGTGATGGAGACACTGGGCTTGATAGCCCAGGCAGGCCTGAACTCCTCGCTCGGGGCTCAGGCAGTAGCAGGTGGTTACTCTCTCCTGGGTACACTGTAAAATGGCACCAAAGGACCTCAGATTCCCTCTGTGGGTGAGGACTCCAGCCACCTCAGGCCGGAGCTCTCCAGGAGCCGCCACACAATGGTGCCTGAAGACCGGAGCTCTGCTCTAAGAATTCAGGCAGCTGAAGATGGTTGCTCTCTGCCAGGGAAGCTGTAAGATGGCACCAAAGGTCCTAAGATCCCCCCTAAAGCTGGCAATTCCAGCCACTCCAGGCCGGAGCCCTCCAGGAGTCACTGCACAATGGCACTGGAAGACTGGAGCTCCCCAATAATTCTTAAATTTGGTCTTTTCATAATATCCCATAATTCTTGTAGGCTTTGTTCTTGAATTCTTACCATCTTCTCTGTTTGGCCAACTTTTTTTTTCAAGATTAAAAATTTTGTCTTCAATGTCTAATGTTCCAGGTGATCTAGCCTGCTGCTTATGCTGTCTATTGAGTTTTTAATTTGGTTTATTGTTTCCTTCAATTCAAGGATTTCTGTTTGGTTTATTTACCACATCTCTATCTCTTTATTGAAATGATCTTCTGCTTTCTGCATCTGTTTAAACTGTTGATTTGTGCGATCATTCATTTCCTGCATTTTCTCTCTCATCTCATCATTTGCTTCTCTGATCATTTTAATTATGTACATTCTGAACTCCCTTTCTGACATTTCTTTACCATGTTATCATTGGATTCTGTTGATGAAGTTTCTAGGTTTTCTTGAGACACTTTCTTCCTCTTTCTTTTCATGTTGTGCATGGATCTTCCCTTCTATCCATGAGAATCTGGGGCATAGCAGCTTTTCCCTTTAAAACAAGTGGCGTCCTTGCAGGTTTCCGATATTTCACCTCCTAGTCTTCAGTAGCACTAGACCATGGGCTGGGGCCAGGCTGGAGTAAGACTTGGCCTTTGGGCTTGGCCTCCCAGTGTGGGAGCCTCAAGTGTGCGCTCTGTGCTTGCTTCCCCCATGCTGAAGTTTCCTGCTTCTTCACTGTGCCCGCTGCCCCCTCAGAGGTCTCACAGAAGCACTTCGGGCCTACGTCCAGAGTGGGGATTTCTCACCCATCAGTGTGCTGGGCTGCACCTGATGTCTGTCATTGGGTCCACCTCCCCAGACCTGGAATTCTTGTGGGAGTTGGCTGAGTTGAACACAAGCCTCTGGGCTGGGCCCCCAGGGAGAGGGTGACCCAAGTGTCCTCTCCTCAGTGCCCTCTTCCCATGCTAAAGACTCTCGCCTTGGGGCTGTGCTGGCAGCCCCCAAGGAGGACCCACGGGAGTGCTCTGGACCTACTCCCTAAGTGGGGAACTCTCCACTGTCTGCACACTGGGCTGCACCTGATGTCTGTCACTCCTAGGTGTTTTAAATCACCTACATGATTTAAAAGAAATGTCCACAGTACAGAACAAATCCCTGGATGACTTGGATTACCCAACTCTTCCTCCCTCTCACTTAAGGTTTTCAGAATAAGTATCAAATATACTGAGAATGCAGTATCTGGAAATAAGGAGTAACTGTTCAAAACCTCCTGGGTTTTGCTTCTGTCCCTCCCAGAAGAGAAAGGTCTACAGTAATTTTTTGCCCAGTTGTGTTCTTTTATCCCTAGGGTTTGAAGCCTGGAGCAGTTAGCTGTTGGGTCCTGCAGCTGTGGTGTGATATGAAGCATGCACAGATGAGATTGCAGCCACACTGGGTACATTTTCTGAGCCTTGAGGGTCTGGATCACCAAGAGTCCTCAGTTTCAATTATCTTTGAGTAATAAAAATGTCTTGCCCAACTTGTTGTGTGATTGTTCTGTCTTACTGGACTTAGGTAAGTAGTAGAATTTGTAGCTCATGTTGGAGTGACCTGAAGAAGTGACCATGAACCTAAATTTCATTTGTAGATTTTTGGATGCACAATGAACCTACTTTGCATCCAAAACGCTACAAATGAATGTTATACAAGCTTCATTCATCTTCATCAAAAAGTGAAGACAATCCCCAGCACTCAGTATTTGTATGAAATTTGGGTACAAGTTTGCAAGAAGGGAAGCAGACAACCAAAGATGCCAGCATGAAGGAAACACTAACAAAACCTGCCACTGATTAAATTGCCGACAGAATCAATTTCACTCCTCTTCTGTTTGTGAACTTATGTAGAAAAATAGCTGATATTATTGTACATATTGGAGTAATTGCTTCTCCTGAATTAAAATTTCTTAAACAATTCTCCTAACCTAGCCCAACTTTTTCAATCACTATTCAATAATGTGTGTTGCTTGATTTACACAGTTTCTGAGGGCATAATACAATTAATTCAAGCAAGCCTCCAAACCAATGGGATTTTTTTGTTATTATGGTTAATATGAGATTAAAGCCTCGAAATGATTGTTACTGTGAGAATCATTGAGTGCCATTTATTTTATTAAATCATAACATAAAGTCATGGAAGAAAATCCTTCCATTTCCTCTTATTCATTGCCATTTTTTCATTTTGGTTATTCTGTAAATGTGACTTGATATTCACTCTGTATTAAGTAATATGAATCACATTTCATGAATTCATTTGTTCAAAAATCTTCTACCATCAAAATTCATGTATATTAGAGCAGTATTAGATTATCACTTTTAACACTTTTAATCATTGGTTATCTGCCAAATGCTACTTAACACTTTCCTACATTATTAAAGATAAAGATATGATTATGAATAATATTTTATGATTTACATCCTAAAATAAATGTTGAGCTAATATTATGTATAAACTACTGTGATGACCACCAAAATAAAGATTTTATGCAAAAAATGTAGATTGTCCAAATGTTTTATTTCTGCATACTTAGATGTCCCTAATATAATGTGAGAAATTAGTTGAAGAAATTGAATTCAAACCAAAGAATTAGTGAAATACATTAAACATTCAAAAGGTTCAAAACATATGAAATATATAGTTTATGAAATTATACAGGGTCAATGTTGTTTAGCCTTTTGTAATCACTGCATGGCGCCATATTTTTTATATTTACACTCCTTCCAACTTAGACGTTACCACTACCTTAAATGAGATGTTTATCATTTTCATTCTTGACTTCATAACATTTATTGCACATGTATATGTGTATGCATAAAAATAAATTAAATGGTCTAATTTAGACTTTCTAAAAAGGGTCCATACCTTGTATTCATTTACAAAGTTTAAAATGGGGTCTCCTGCTTTCTGATATTGATGTAGGAACACAGATTTTTTACTAATCTATATGCAGTTTTAAGATGACTGCTAATAAGCATCAGTTTAAGTAAAGAAAAGGGACTAAAGGTCAGGGTGCTTATTATTAATTCACTGCATTGCACAGAAACAATGAAAAAAACAGAGCTGTTGGAACATATAGGGTTGATCTATGTGGTGATGTAGATTTTCCTGATATAGGAATAAATAAGAACAGCAAAAACACTGATGTATTAGTGTGTTCTCTGTGCATGTTATCTGTCTATACCACAGACTGAGTCAGCTACAGTGGAAAGGACTTCCCTTTGGCTCACATTACAGAGGTCCACATTAGAGGAACTGCCTCTGTTATGGCCTCCTTACTGGCAGTGATGGGATGGTGTAGGACATCACATGGTAAGAGACAGAGAAGGTGCATGTACATGTGTTTGTATTTTTATGTCTTCTGGTCCATTCCCACTTCTTATGAATGATGGGTGTGTCACTCTAATCCTAATCCTAATCCCTTCCCCAAGTCCCATTTTTACATCCACAGTTGGATTATTTTCTACCCTCTCAGTATCTCACATGGGGGATTAAGTTTCAACACATGAATCCTTGGGACACACATCCTCACAATATCTGGATGGAAGCAATTGAACAGTATGTATGGTACGCCAATGTGTATATAAAAGTGTCACTTTATAACTCAACAACATTAACTTAGCTTAACTGCCCAACAATATAGAGAATATATTGTCAACTTTAAAAATTATACAGTGCTATCATTCTTTCTGTATTCCTTTGTAATATTTTATTTTATGAAAATTGTTTTTTGCAGTCATCAATGTTGATATTTAAATATTAGTGTAATTATTTTCATTATAGAATAGTATTCTATCTGCAAAAATCTACTGTGATTTATTATTTCCTTTTTCAGTATGTTATTTTTGTTTGGGGACTTGTTTTGTTCACTATTGCAGAGAATATTCTTAAATATCCTCTCATGCATTTTTGTGAGTTTCTCATAAAGGTATGGCATGCAATAACAAAATATATATATCTCCAACGTTGTTACATTTATTTAAGTTACTCACCATGGCAGTTGAATAAATGTTTGTGTATATCAAATCACCACAGTTACATCATTAATATTGTACCTCATTAAAATATTTTCCCTTTCTATTCTAGAAGATGGCATTTCCTATGTACACTGTGATTTCTCTTCTCTTAATTGATGTCATGGACTCCAGATCTTAATTACTAGGACTCAGGAGTTAGTATAATAATAAGTACAATTGTTGTTATGTTCTCTAATGTCACAATGCATATAATAGTAAGGACAAAAAAAGAAGGGTAGTAGAGGCAGTTTAATCTTTAATGTTTCAAAAGTTAATGGATATTTTTTGCTTTTTATTAGAGCAATGTTGTTAAATAGTGATTGGGTTCACATTGACAGTCTTACATATAACAGAATATGATTTCCCCCATTTCAGTCCACATCCCCCCTATACCACTTTTGCTCTCCTCCTGCCTCCCCCTCTTCTCTTTCCTCTTCTTCACTGGTCTTTTATTTGTTTATTTATTTGCTTTTGATCAGTGCTTTATAGATAATAGAGATGGTACTCACTGCACTATATTTACACATGTACATAGTGTGATTTTGCTAAATTGATTCTGCATTTCCTTCTCTTTCTGATTCTTTTCCTACTCCATTGATCTTCATTATATCTTTGTGATATCTAATTCCCTCTTTATTTTGCTCTAGCTTCTGCATATGAAAGAAAACATTCAACTCTTGATTTTCTGAGTCTGACTAATTAACTTAGCATGATGTTCTCCATTTCCATCTATTTACTGGCAAATACAATAATCTCATTCTTCTTGATGACTGAGCAAAATTCCACTGTATGCATGTATGTATGTGTAGTGTATACATACATATATTTCCTTTATCCATTCATCTGTTGATGGGCATCTAAGCCGATTCCATAATTTAGCTATTGTGAATTGTGTTGCTATAAACATTGGTGTGGCTATATCACTTCAGTATGCTGATTTTATGATTTCGCATCCCAAAATAATTATGCAAACAAAAATATGTTTAGACCAAGTGAAATAATTGGGTAATATGGTGGTTCCATTCCTCATTTGTTGGGGAATCTCCATAATACTTTCCAAAGTGATTGCACAAATTTGCAATCCCACCAAAAATGTATGAATGTACATTTTCCCCCACAACCTAGTCATCATTTATTATTATTTGTATTCTTGGTAATTGCCATTGTGACTAGAGTGAGATGAAATCTTACTGTAGTTTTGACTTGAATTTCAAATGTTGAACATTTTTCACATATTTTTGACCAAATTGTTTATTCTTTTGAGAAATGTCTATTTGTTTCTTTTGCCCATTTATTATTGGGTTATTTAGGGTCTTTTTGGTGTTAAGCTTTTGAGATCTTTATACACTCTGGATATTAATCCTCTGATAGAGGAGTAGCTGGCAAAGTAGATTGTAGGTTGTCTCTTCACACTCAACTGTCTTTTGCTGTGCAGAGCTTTTTAATTGAATGGCATCCCAATTATTGATTCTTGGTTTTAGGTGTTAAACTTGACC
>JAJEJO010051798.1:10413-45931 GCA_020662805.1 Glaucomys volans
ATGCAGTTGTTGCTGAGGAAGTGCCTCCGTTCCATTGTAGTCTCGGTCACCATGGTGCTCCGGTAGGAATCATTGACAGGCGCTGGGCGTGGCTCCGTGCATGTGCCGGGCATGCGGGAAACCCCGGGGTTCCCTCCCCAGCACACGGGGTACATTGCCCTTTTTAAGGGGTACATTGCCCTTTTTAAGCAACCCTCGCCTCTGTTCCCCAAGTTGCCCCAAATCTTGGCAATCATCAGTCCCATGGAAGAAGCAAAGCTGGGGACACTTGGAACGCAGCTGCGGGTGAAGAGCCCTCGGCGCTGGGCCACCCCCGCCGGCTGTCTCAGCAGCTGCTTATATACAGCCTATTTATAGCCCCGTCCCCGCCCCCACCCACGTCACCAGCCCCCAGCCGGGCAACCAGTGAGCTCAGGACCCGGGGAAGGGGAAGTGGCTGCTAGGCACCGGGTTTGTTGGGGTTGGGGGCACCTCCGGCTTCGTTTCCTAGAAGCTGGGGACATGGAAGTAGCAGCCCGGCCCCCTCTCACCGCAGTGCGTGGTGGCGGAGGAGCGAGGAGCAGCCAGGTGCTCGGACCTTTGCAGCCCCAGGGTCCGCCCTGGCTGTTTGTCCCCCGAGCCACCTGCTCCTCCTGCTGCTCCTCCACCACATCCCTGTGCCCCCCGAGCCTGGGTTGCCCTGGGACCCCCTGAAGGCCAAGTGGGGAGCCCCCTCGCTGGGCCACCTCCAGGTGGCTGCCGTCTATATTTAGGAGCTGGCTCAGTGCTTCTCCAATACAGCCCGGCCAGCGCGGGGCACTGCCCTGCGGGGGACAGGGCACCAGAAGGTCAGGGGAGGCAGCTGGGGCCCCGGGAGGCAGCTGGGGCCCCGGGAGCCAGGCTGGGGCACCCAGGTGTCCAGCCTGCAGGAAGACACAGAGGGGCCTGCCCTCCACCCTGGGCCCTGTCCCTGGGCTTCCTGGCTCGGTGACAGCTGGGGACTGCACAATAGCCGGCTGCCCCGCTGGAGCTGCCGCCGGGCTCGTCCGCGTGGGCCGCCCGCCCCTTCCTCTGCCATTGTCTCCCGGCCAGGGGCATCCTGTTATGTCCCCTCCACCGAAACCCCATCTGACCCCCTGCCTGGGCCCAGGCTTCAGGAGGGTGCAGGGCGCAGGCTGGTGACCCAAGAAGTGGGGTTCGGGACCCTGGGGTCCCCTGGCTGCCTTTCCCCAGCGAGGGCAGCTGCGCAAGGTCCCAGCTCTGCCCCGCAGGATGGCCATGGTCACCAGCATGCTCCTCTGGCTCTGCTTCACAGCCTGAGAAACAGGCCCAGAGAGGCCCTGTCACCAACCAGAGCCACACAACCCAAAACAGGGAGGAGACAGGAGGAGCGGGCGCTCTGGGACTCCGGGCAAGTCCTTCACCCCCGAGCCTCAGTTTCTCCGTCCATCAAATGAAGTCACAGCCCTGCGGGCCCTGGTGACGGGGAGGCTACGTGAGCTCAGTCACCGAGGGTGGCCACAAGGGCCCGGGACAGACACACACTGGCCGGGGGGCTGACACTGCAGATGACAGGTTTCTCCCGTGGGAACAACCCTGGGTCATCACCTCCAACCTCGGCCACTCCCAGGCCGGTTTCCCACCCCTGCCTGACGCCTTGTGGAACCGTCAGGAGCTGGGCCAGGGCCACCAAATGGGTCGCTGGAGCTGGACCCTCTGGGCAGTGGAGGAAGAGGGACGTCCCAGCAGGAGTCAGGTCAGGAGGCATGGAGGAGGCGTCCCTCAGTGAGGGCCACTCAGGTGCCAGGCCACCCCGGGGAGCCCTGCCCTGGCAGGGGAGAGGGCAGCAGCCTGCCCTTGGCCGAGGGCCAGCAGAAGAGAGGGGCAGACGGTAAACAGGGCGAGCAAATGATAGGGTGGGAGATGAGCAAGGAGGCAGGCAGAGCCAGGAAGGGCGGGGCAGGCAGCGGTGGTGGGGGATGTGCTGGGGGGGTGTTGGGAAAGATTAGGAGCACCTGGGGACCGGGGGATGGGAGTGTTTGCATTTGGGATGAGAATTAGGTCAAGGTATGTTTGAGTAAAAACCTGAACAAGAGGGCAACCCCGTGAGGTTACTTGGGGGTAAGAGCAGCTCGTAGGCAGTGGCAACAGCCTGTGCAAAGGCCCTGAGGTCTGACTGTGTTCAGTGCTCTGTGAGAGTAAGAGAGGCGGGACAAGAACCTGGCAATGACAAGACAGAATGTGCAGGGCCTTGGGGCCCAGGGTGGGCATGGGGTTTTGCTATAAGTGAAGTGGGAGCTATAGAGGGTTCTTGAGCTGAAGAAGGGTGTGTCTTGACTCAGGTGTGCTGGGGAGGTTGTGTGGGGGTTGGGAGCCAGGGCACCAGGTCAGATGTCCAGGCTAGGCCTGGGTGGGGCCCGAGAGGAGAAGTAGGATTCTGGGTCTATTTGAAGGCAGAGCTGCAGGACTTGCTGACAAGCCAGATTATGAGTGGCAGTGGTGGAAGAGGGGACGTCCCTTTCCAGGCGTTCCTCAGGGTGGGGTGAACATCTGGAGGCCTTCCCTCCTCCGTGACCCCGTTCCTTCCTCAGTGCCCTGGGCCCTCGGACCAAGCATTTTAATCCCCGTTCCACAGACAGAATCCTGCATCCAGGGAGGCCAGACCATCCCTGGGAGGAGCAGCAAGAACACAATGACCACCAGGGAAGGGCGAGGGGACTTGCCAGCCGCGGGCAGCGGGCAGAACCTCGGGACGCCCCAGATGGCTTCTCCAGACACCAGCTGTCTGACCTGCCGTCCGCAGGGCCGGGCCTCAGTCTGGTCTTCCCAGCTCTCCAGGAAAACAGCCAAAAATCCACTCTGGACCTGAGCTGGCCCTTGGCCTCACGGCCTCCCCTGCTGACCACTTCCCTACCCCAGCCCTGTGGCCGCTGGGCAGCAGCCTGGGACTCCACCCCTTCCCAGGGGCTGGGGTGCCAACCAGAGTGAGGCTTCTCCGACTTCAGTTCTTTTGTCTTTTGTGTGGGGTCTTGTGGGGGAGGGACCCAGGCCTCCACATGCCAGGCGAGTGTCCACCACCCACTGAGCTGCCCCCAGGCCCACTGGTGACTTCTAGGCCTACCATAGCCACAGCCCCGCCTTGGCACTACTCTGTACTGCTGTCTTTTGAACCCTGAGTCCACTCGTGAAAAGAAGAATGGGGGTGTTGCCGGACGCCCCGGGTGCCATTCCCAGCACCACACACAGACACACACACACACACACACACACATTTATTTATTCAGTTACTAGAGACTGAACTGAGGGGCGCTTTATCACTTAGCTACATCTCCAGGCTTTTTAATTTTTTTTAGATATTTGAGACCAATGCTCACTTAATTACTGAGGGTCTCACTCAGTTGCTGAGGCTGGTTTTGAACTTTCGATCCTCCTGCCTCAGCCTCCCCAGCTGCTGGGGTCACAGATGTGCACCATCCAGCCTGGCTGAAAATCCTATCTATTTATTTGTGGTGCTGGGATCCAACACAGGGCCCCCTGCCTGTCAGGCGAGTGCCTGCCACTGAGCTGTACCCCAGCCCCAAATAAATATGAATTACAGGAACACAAAGCTGGGTCTCTGAACTCCAGCTGGTTACCGTGCCTGCTGAGCCTCAGGGTCACTAGGCAGGACTCCCTTGGTGGCCTTGGGCTCTTTGTGGGAATAGGGGTCTGGCTGGCTGTACATCTCTTGCATGGGCCCCTCGTTAGCTGTGCCGGGGCCTGTGCCTCGGTTTCTCCGTCTGCAATGTGGGGATCGCAGCAGAACCAGGCCTGTTGGTGTTTTGAGGAATAAATGGATCCAAACAGCCAAGCCTCAGGACAGGGCCAGGTGCAGATTCATGGCTTTATAAATAACGGTGCTGTTGCAGATCACTAGCTGGCTGAGAGTCGAGGCAGTCATGTGACTTACTCAGGGAACTTTCCCATCATATGACTCCTGGGTGATAATGTGATGCCCACCAGCCCAGGCACGGGGCTGCCCTGGGCCTTGAAGATTTCTTTTTCTCTGTCTCTCTTTCTGGCCGTGCTGGGGTCCCACCAAGCACTTCACTCGTCCTAAGCGGGAGCTCCACCACTGAGCTGCTCCCCAGCTCCCCAGATCACTCTCCTGGAGCCTGCCTGGCCCCCGAGCGGGGCCCTCTGCCCTCCCAGGCTCCTGTTTGGACGCTGGCTGTTCTGTGCCTGGGTCCACATCTGGACATCTGGAGAGGAGAGGAAGACGGCCCCAGCCAGATACAGACCTGCGCACGGGGCGGCCCCTCCGTGGGAGCCGGGGCTATTTCTGTCCTGGCCGGTGACCAGCTTAGACCCCGCCCCGCCTGCCCAGTGCCTACCCGCCCAGGGACAGCCAGGCGGCCGGGGGAGGAGACCGCCCTGCCTGGCTTCCCTGTCCTCTCTGATGAGCTGGCCGAGCCCTCAGGGGCCAGAGTGTCCTGGTGGCTGGCCGAGAACTGAAAGCAGGTTGCATTCATTTTTGCTGTGGAGCAGGTCTGTGCATGTGAGTGTGAGTGTGTGTGTGTGTGTATGTGTGTGCGCGCGCGCGCGCGCACACAGCGCCCCTAGGTCTGTGTTTTCACAGCACTTTCCTGTTGGCTTCCGGGGAGGGCTCTGGGCCAGCACTGTCCCCGCCATCCCCCTTCATAAAAGCCCTCCCTCCAGACCAGCCCTGCAGCTGCCCGCCCGGAGACAGTGGCCTGTCCCACGCCCTGCTTCCCCGCGCCCGCCACAGCTGGGACCATGGGAGGCCGCCAGTGCCCCGTCGTTCTAGGTAAGAGCTCTGGCCCTGCTGGGAGGGGCGAGGGACCCTGGCAGGGCCCCTGGGCAGCCGCTGGGACATGGGAGGCACCGCTGGCAGCTCTGGATCCAGGGAAGGAAGCCGCATGGAGAGGCGGGCACCCTGGGCACATGGGGACAGAGGCGGCAGAGCCTGGTGCCCACGCTCCAGGCTGTAGGAGCCAGTGCCCTGCCCCGAGTCTTCAGCTCACAATGCAGCCAGCACGGCTGCACCCTAAAGGGGACACGGGGCACCAGGGAAGGAGGTGCTGGGACTCCAGCGGCGCCCGCTTTGCGTGTGAAGCATGGGTGCGGTCTCGGGAGAGCTGGTGGCCTGACGTCCCCAACTCCTGGGTACCCCCAGTGTGTCCCCTGCTGTCTCAGTGGCAGGGGCAGCCCCAGAGACCCTGGGGTCCTGCAGGACCCGGCTGGAACTCCCTGCACGTGGGTTCGGGGCTTTGGGGCTGTGGGCTTGAACTTGAGCTCCCTGGAGACTTCCCCTGGGCCTCCCTTTCCGTCCCACCCAAGGTGGCTCTGACGGTTATCAGGGTAGCTCGTTGCCCGGGCGACGGGGCGACAAAGAGTGAAGAAATGGCATTTGGGAGCAGACGGGGCTGCCCAGACCACAGGGACTCTCCTAACGCGAGAGGCAGCGGGTGGCAGCCCAGCGCCCCCTGGGCTTCGAGCGAGGGACGGGCGTGCGCCTGGCACACCGGTGGGTGACAGCTGTGGCTTGCCTGGCTGCGGTCGTTGGAGAGCCGAGTCACCGAGCTCCACTCCTCTGCTCCGTCTGTGGGCGGAGCGGCGGTCCGGCCGAAGGGGTTGTCCCAGAGGTTGAGCGAGTTCGCGCCCGACGGTTCTCGGTTCTCGTCCGCCGAGCAGGGGCGCAGCGCTCGGTGGGCGCAGGCGGCTGGGATCCGCTTCTCTCTGGACGCGGAGATGTGGCAGCCTGGGGACCGGCTGGGTCGCCGGCAGGAGGAGCCAGGGCGCCCCACCCGCACCCGGGGTCCGGCCAGGGAATGAGAAGCAGATGGGCCGGCAGCTTCTCTCCCGGCTCCTGTTTGGTCGATGTCCAAGGCCCCAGATGGCCCAGCAGCCTCGGGACGCTGGTGGGGAGAGGCCGGCCCAGCGCAGAGGGAGGGGAGGCAGCGGAGGAGCCCCCCAGGGCCCGGGGACCTCTGCTGCCCAAAGCCACCCTTCCCAGCCCTCTTGTTCCCTGGAACCTTCCCGCTCTTCTTCTGGGCTTCCAGCCTCAGCTTCTCCATCTGCAGAATGGACGAAAACACAGTCCCTGCCTCCTGGGACGGTTCTGAGACAAAGGGATTATGTAGGGTTTGCAGTCAACCCAGGTCCCATCCCGTGAAGCCAGGTCATTCTGCAGCGTGTCCTGGGAAGAGGAAGTAGGTCCTGGCCCAGGGGAACTAGCCAGCCCTGGTGTCAAGGAGGAGGAGGAGGAAGAAGAAGGGCATCCCAGCGTGCAGGGGCAGGGCTGGGGTTCTGCCTCAGTTTACCCCACTGGGAGGGGCTCTCTGCCCTCAGGATTCTGAGGGTCCCAAGTTTGGGCACAGACTGAGCAGTCAGGGGATCCTCTGGTGGGGGCCCCTGCAGCCCCCCAGTCGTGCTGCTGTGACCAATCCTAGATTCCCCTGGGAGCCCTGTCCAGGGTTGAATGGAAGCAACTGGGTGTGAGTCATCTGTTCCCCTTGGCCCAGGAAGTGACTCACGCTGTCCTCCTGGTCCCCCTCTCTCCACTGGCACCCCCTTCAGGACTCCCTGGACTACTGGGGTCCTTTGCTGCTTCTGCAGTATCCCCAGGTCCTCGGGGACCCGGACACTGTGGAGAGGTCTTGCGCCCTCCTGCCTCCGTCCGCCCGCTGGGCTCACATTCCTGCGTCCTCCCAGTCTGTCTCCTCCATCCCTCACCTTCTGTGGGTTCTGCAGCTCTCGTCCCACCTCTCTGTGGCTGTCATTTCTGCCTCTCTCCATTTCTCTGTCTCCCTCACTCTCTGTCCGTCTGGCTCATCTTCCTTCTCTGTCCACCTCTGGCTTCCTTCCCCTCTTTCCTTGCTCCCTTCTTCCTGCGTCTGTCTCCTCTCCGCTGCTCCAGATCCTCAGGTTCCCCACACCTGGCTCCTCCTCCATCCCCCTCTGTCCCCATCCCTGTCTCCACTCCATCTGGCTCCTCCGCCCCTCCCTCCCCTTTACCTCTTTATTCTCTCTTCATCTGTCCTTTAGTGGGTACCGGGGATGGAACCCAGGGGTGCTCAACCACTGAGCCACACCTCAGTTCATCTCATTTTTTATTTTGAGACAGCACCTCACTAAGTTGCTGAGGCTGGCCTTGAACTCGCAATCCTCTGTCTCGGCTGCCTGAGTCCCTGGGTGTGCCACCACGCCTGGCCACTGTCCTCTTTCTCCAGCTCCCTCTGCCTGTCTCTCTCCTCTCCCTCTCCCTCTGTCTCCTTGCCTGTCTCTCTCTGGTGAAGGGCAAGGAGGTCCCTGGTGCTTGAGGATGGTTCCCCGGGACAAGGCCCTGAGCGGTAGGAACAGCAGGAGGGGCCCCTCCAGCCTGAGCCCAGAATGGCTCACAGAATCTTCCTGTGCTGGGGGAGGTGAAATGTCACCACTGGGTCCCAGGATGGGCCCCAGGGCTGATGCCTGTGGCATCACATGTGACTCTGATGCTCCAGCCACAACTAAAGCCAGGTGGTGGTGTGGTGGGTGAGCACCCGTGTCCCCAAGGCTGGGGCGTCTGAGAGTCAGGGCGGGGACCAAGACACCAGCTGGCCCAGACCCTTCTCTCCCACCTAAAGCACAGTGATGAAGCTAAACCCCAGACACATGGGGGTTTGTTCCCACACAACCCTAGGAAGTGGGGGGCATTTCCCATTCCACAGAAAGGGAAATTGAGGCTGGGCAGGGGCAGCCTGCCTGTGCTCCAGGATCTGATCCAGGGCCAACCGGCTCCAGCCTCCTGTCCACAGGCCAGGAGAGCCATGGCTGGAGCCCAGACCTTGTTCGGCTTGGGCCCCCTTCCTGTCCCCCAGACCCTCTGGGGGGCGCCTCCTGGGCTCTCTCTGAGGAAGGGACAGGTGTGAGCCCAGGAGGGGTCCACAGCCCCCTGCCCTCAAATGCATGACCTCCAGCCTCCTGTCCCTGCTGGGTCGCTGACCCTCCCTCTCTGTGTCACAGTGCTGTGTGTCTGGCTGAGTCTCTCCAGAGCTGGAGCCCAGGACCCGGATGGTGAGTGTGCTGGGAGCTGTGTCCACAGCAGAGCCTGGGGAGGGCTCCTGCACCCCAGCCAGGAGGAGACAGGCCTGGGCAGGGAGCACGGGCATCTCCCCAGCTCCCGGGACCCTCCTCTGGGGACCACACTGCCCCCTCCCAGCCTCTGACCAGTCCTGCCCCCACAGCCTGTGCCATCCAGTGCCCTCCCAACTCGGAATGTGTCAATGCCACCGCCTGTCGCTGCAAGCCAGGGTTTGCTGCTGTGTCTGCAGAGGTCTTCACCAGCCCCCTGGAGATCTGTGATGGTAAAGAGGCTTGGGGGAAGGGCAGGGGCACATCAGAGACTGCGGGGCCTTGCCCAGTGCCAGTGGGGTCCTGGGTAATGATCGGGGTCTCAGCCTTTGACCTCCAGACCATCATCAAAGACAGAAAAGAAAAAGGAAGCAGGAAGAAGGCGGAGAGGCCAGGGAATGTGCATGGCTTCCTGCAGAGGGAGGACCTGGGCCCCAGGAGTTGGTCTCAACCTGCCCTTAGGTCTGTGGAGGGTGACACTGAGCTTCTAGCCCCCCCGCTTTGGCATTGTCCCCTATGTCCAAACAGGGGTGTCAGGCAGAGGACTGGATGAACAGGGCAGAGTGTGTGGTCTTCAGGAATGGCTTGCTCCAGCCACAGCACAGCCTCAGCAGTACAGCCCAGGATTTGCTCCAAAAGACTCTAACTCAACACTAGACTCCATGCTGGGGTCAGGTAGGGGACAGGAGTCTCTTCCCTGAGGGACCACACACCTTTGGGAGGTGACCCTTGTCCTATTATGTTGCAGACATCAACGAATGTGGGCCACCCCCGATAGTGTCCTGTGGAAAATTCGCAGACTGCCAGAACGTGGAGGGGAGCTACTACTGCGTGTGCAGCCCAGGATATGAGCTCCTTTCTGGGGCAAAAACCTTCACCAACGAGAGTGAGAACACGTGTCAAGGTAAGGCCTGCCCCTCGGCCGCCCCTGACAGCATCCAGGGCACCAGAGCTGATCAGGGGCAGCGCCCAGTCAGAGCTTTGGAGCCTGGGCTCTGAGACGGGGCAGCTGTGCCTACTCCCACCACCAGAGAGGCAGGGGGTGCAGATCAGGGCCTTCTGGAACCAGCTGCCTGGGCCCCATCCTGATAGCCATGCCTGTGACCATGGCCATGGTGCTCATCAGGAAACCCTGTGGACATGTGAGAGGTGATGATGTCATTGTGATTTCAGTTAAAAAAAAAAATCCCTACACAGTGGCCTGTGCCTGTGGGCTCAGCTACTTGGGAGGCGGAGGCAGGAGGATCACTGGAGTCCAGGAGTCCAAGGCCAGTTTGGGAAACAGAAAGAGACCCTGTCCCAAACAGAGACCCCACCCCAAGGGAGAAAGAGTGGGGACAGAAAGAAAAGAAAAGAAAAACCGCAGGGAAGAGCCCCTGTCTTCTGAAGCTAAACACAAAGCAGAGGCTGGGGTGCGGCTCCACAGAGCACTTGCCTGGCAGAGCAAGGCCCTGGGCTCCCTCACGGCACTGGGGGACACCAAATCTAAAACCAAAGGTGGCTTTGCTCTCCGTTCACTGTGTGACTTCAGACAAGCCACTTCACCTCTCTGTGCCTCCGTTCGCCCATCTGTAGGAGGGGGGTCATGGACTGGGCGTAGCTCAGTGGTAGGGCACGTGTCCAGCAGGCACGAGTCCCGGGCTTCCTCGTAGAACTGAGGGAAGTGAGATCCACAGGCACTTAGCAGTCCTGGCCACAGAAAGTGCCATGGTAGTGACGGCTTTTGGACTTAACTTGTTTTTAAAAAATGGGGCGTGGGGGCGCACGCCTGTGATCCCAGTGGTTCAGGAGGCAGAGACAGAAGGATTTTGAGTTCAAGGGCAGCCTCAGCAACTCGATGAGATCCTGAATCAAAATAAAACACAGAAAAGGCTGGGGATGTAGCTAGGCGGGAAAGTGCCCTGGGTTCCATCCCTAGTACCAAACACAAAACAAGAATGCATTGTGCAGTGCTGGGGACCCAGGTCTCACGCATGGCCGGCTGAGCTCCTCCACCCCAGCAGACTTCATCCTGAGCGTTGGGATCTGGCCCACCCTCTCCGGAATGGGCTCCTGGGGTGGTGGGCAGAGCGGCCGCAGAGGACAAGCCCTGCACAGCAGCCACACCCCGGCCTTGGCCCTGCTGGGCTGGAGCTGGGCCTCTTGCATGATCAGGCTGGGTCCTTTCCCGCAGGGAGCCTGCTGGGCAGGGGGTGGGGGGCTTCAGGCACTGGCAGGGGCCAGTCGGGGCCAGTAGCCAGCCTGTGCGAGCCTCCCCAGGGGGCATTAGCGCAGAGTACAGCAGGCAGGGAGAGAGGGAGCCAGCACAGGAGGTGATAGCTGAGGGTCTAAGGGGACCCTGAGGAGGGGCAGGAGCCCCTCCCTAATTGCAGAATGAAAACAGCCCACAGCCCAGATCCCAGCCCTGTCCCTCCTGCGTCAGGATGACAGACCGAGGGAGGTTTGCCCACAGGACAGAAATGTGCATGCCAGGAACATGCGTGGCACTCTGCCAGGGGAAACGTCTCAGTCTGACTTGGGGAAAGGTCGGCCTCCTTTCCACGTGGGCACTGTTTTCAGCCCCTTTGGTGGACCTCTTGTGCAGGGAGCCACCTGCACGGGGGCTCACAGTGCTCACGGATCCCTCCCAGCAAGCCCAGCTGAGGGTGCTGTGATGTCCAGGCCAGGTGCTTATCAATGTTGAGAAGGTGTGCTGCTGAGGGTCAGAAACAGCCAGGGCTGGGGCAGAGGTCCCAGGGGGCTGGGAAGAGAACTGGATGAGCAGGGGTGAAGTGATATAGGTGACACCGGGGCCCCAAGGCAGGTGACAGAGAGAAGGCAGTCTGCTAGTTTGGAGAACCTCCTGGTCCACAGCTCCTCACCTACGCTTGGGCCTGTGCCGCGCAGAGGATTCAGCCACATTGTCACACTCCTGAGACGAGCAGACCTGGACCCACTCCCTGGCCTCTGGCCCTACCTTGGCTATGCAAGACACTTGGCCACCCAACCTTGTCCAATCCCCAAGACGCAGACCCTGTGCGGAGCGCCACTTCTGAACCTTCAGAACACCCCGTGTCCATCTGGCATCCTTTTTGCATGAAAAGAAAGGGGTGGAACTCAAGATATTCCAGTAGCCCGCGGTGGTCGCATTCCAGTGCCATTCTGTCCTCTCCCAGTGCTGGTGGCTGCCAGGAGGAGACCTGCCCCTTCGGGGGCCCACAGGGGCTCAGTCACACCTGGAGCACTCTCTGGCCCCCCAGCCACGACGGACCCAGGGACCCAGTGCGGAAATTCAGGAGGAAGGAGACTCCAGGGTAGGCCCCTGTCCCCAGCTAACACTCCTAGAGGGAGAAGCCGCCCTCTGTGCCCCAGGCTTTTCTCAACCACACCCTCATCGGCCACGCCTTCATGGGCCACGCCCATCACCGTGCCCTCTTCAAACCACGCCCTCATCGGCCACACCCTTTTCCACCGCTCAGCCTCATTCATTTCACTGCTCCGCTCTCCATCCTGGCTCCTCACTAACTTTAGTCCACTTGAGGGCACTGGAGGACAGTATGGCAGGGGTGGGCAGGGTGACATCGAGTTGGGCAGAGGAAGATGCTCCAGTCTGGAACACACAGCAAGAGAGGGTGACACCGAAGACCACTGCCCAGCCCCAACCCTCTCCAGGGGAGGTCAACCCAGATCCCATGGGGCTGACCACTGGGACAGAGATGGACGATGGGTCCCACTCAGCAGGCCCACAGGTCTGTGTCCCTGGTGGAGGTGAAGGAGAGATGACAGAAATGCCTGCCACCCCTCCCTGACAGTGCAGTTCCACTCTCTGCCATGTCTTCACCCACGGCTGCCTCAACAGAACACGGACGCCTTCATGAGGGTCGGAAGACACCTGCAAGGTCCCAGGGCTGCCTGGCTGGATGTCAACCCTGGCCTCTCTGGCATGGTCCTCACTCTTGTCCCTGCCATTGAGTCGTGTCCCAGTGGGCCTGCTCAGGGCTGGATCTCAGTTCATCTCCTTGGAGCTGGGCTCTCAGAGCTAGTGGATGAAAAAGTCCTGTTCTGCTAGGTCACGAGGAAAACTCAGCCATCCATCAGCCACGCTAGCAGAACCAGACCAAAGGTCACCCCTGGAAACCAAGACAGACCTGCCTTGGGAACTCAGAGCGTCTCCTGCAAGCAGCTCCCCTGAGGATCCATCTGGCCTCTGCTCCACATCCTCAGGCTGGGACACATGAGGCCATGACACCCTGGCCCCGCTGGGAGCTTCCCAGGGAGCAGAGAGCACTGGGAGGACAGCAGAGAGTCTGGAGACCATGCCCAGCATGGAGTGCCTCCTTGTGGATTAGGAAAGGCACCCGGGGCCAGCAGGGTCCTCCTGATGCTTCCATTCCAGGAAACCTGGCCGCCTCCCAGCCTGGGCTGACAGAGCCAAACCCTCAGATCCCACCTGAGCTGCAGGTTGCCTGCATCCTCCACCCTCTCCTTCCTCTTGCAGACGTGGACGAGTGTAAGCAGAACCCCAGAATCTGCAGGGGCCGCAGCACCTGTACCAACACTCAGGGCAGCTATGCCTGCAAGTGTCCGCCTGGCTTTGAGCTCAACCCAAAGGACCCCACCATGTGCACAGGTAGAGGCCCCAGGAGGGCAAGTGAGGTTGGACAGGAGCCGGGGTGTGGCCAAGGCAGGTCCTGAGCCTGAGGAGGGAGAAGACCTGCAGGTTCCCACAGGTCAAGGCCGCAGACTCCACCTAAGGATTGGGCTCCCAGGAAACTCTGGCCACAGGGCAGGGAGGCCACAGGGCCTTCTGGGCCCGGGAGTCCAAGTGCAGCCCCCCCAGATCTCAGTCCTGTCCTCATCTGTCACCTGAGAGCAGAAGAGAGAGGCGCTCTCAGTTCTGAGAAGGGGGCCGCCCCCATGGCCGGGAAGGGAGTGGCCAGATCCCAGGAAGTTGGCCTCCTGGCATCAGTTTCCCTCCTGGTTCCACCTCCTTAAACTGGAGCCCAGGGACCTTGCTGTGCCCTTCATGTGGGGAGGTCACCGTGAGGTGCTCTGAAGGTGAAGCTGAAGGTCACCAGGTGGGGCACACACAGAGGTCCTTTGGGGTGGCGACAAGATGGGGAGGCAGGTGCAGTGAGCTGGTCGGGGGCGGGGCCTGACCCTCTGGCTTCGTCCTCAGATGTGAATGAATGCGCCTCTGGACTCAACCCGTGCCACAAATCCACCCACTGCCTCAACCAAGTGGGCGGCTACCAGTGCCGCTGCCGCCCCGGCTGGAAGCCGGTGCCCGGATCCCCCAACGGCCCCAACAGTACCATCTGTGAAGGTCCGGGCTCCGAGGCCACACCCAGACCCACTGTCCAGGCCCGATCCCAGCCCCGATCCAGCCCTCCAGGGCTAACCAACCAGACCCAGTGCTTGGGCACCTGTGCCAGCCCTGATGTTCCCCAGTGGACGCGGAAAGACTGGGGTCCTGGGCAAGGTGCTGGGGTTCTGACCGGAGGCTCCCGGGAAGCAGCCAGTAACTAACGGAGGTGACGCGCTTCCGTAGTGTCACAACCTGCACCTGTACAGGGCCGGCCTGGGGCACACCAGGCCTCGCAGGCTCCCTGACCGGGCGGCCACCACACAAGGGTGTGGGTCGCCAGGTGGCAGCACCGCAGCCCAGACGGGGCACGAATGGCAGGAAGAAGGGGTGGAGCTCAGTCAGCAGAGAGGGACTGGTCCTGCCTGGGGCAGGGACTGACTCCTCTCTCCTTGTCCCCAGATGTGGACGAGTGCAGCTCCGGGCAGCATCAGTGCCACGACTCCACCATCTGCGACAACACCGTGGGGTCCTACAGGTGCCACTGCCGCCCAGGCTGGGAGCCCATCCCTGGGAGCCTCGATGTCCGGAACCACACCGTCTGCAAAGGTGCCTGACCTGCCCTGACCCCAGAACCTCCCCCACTCCACACACACAGGTGGGCAGGAACACACACAGGCACCTGTACACACACACGCACACACGCACCCTCCTAATGAACCTCTGTCCTGTCCTGCAGCCAAGCCCTTCTTCACCTGGCCTCTGCCCCCAGGAGTCAACAGCCAGGTGAGCCACCCCAGCCAGGACAGGGAGGTGGGACCCCCTGGCACAGCACCATGTCCACCCCTTTGACCTGAGCTTCCCACCCACCCGTCACCCCTCCTCTCACCTCCCCAGAGTCTCTCCCGCTTCTTTGACAAAGTCCAGGATCTGCACAGGGATTTCAAGCCAGGCGTGGCCAACGACACCATTAAGGTAAAGGCAGGATCCTGAGGGACCCCAGGATGGTGTGGGGATGGCTGGGGAGGCTTCAGTGTGGATGGAGACAGTCCTCGACCCAAGCAGGGGCCGGAGACACTCGAGTGCCCACATGTATGCCCATCTCCCACCCAGAGAGGTGGCATGCCTCTGGCGTGAGCACGCACACACACACACGTGTGCTCGTGGGACAGACTGGAGCAGTGCAGAACCTTGATTTGAGCCACAGGGTTCAAATCTCCTCCCTGCCACTTCTTGTTGTGTGACCTCAGGCAGGTGACTCCCCTTCTCTGGGCCCCTTTCCTCATCTGTAGCACAAGCCTGACAATGGGGCCTGCTTCCTTCATAAAGCCAGTGTGGCTTCCGATGACCCTCCTGGTGTGAGTAACGCTTGAGAAGAGTGCCTGCCACCGGAGAAACTCTGTAGAATATTTAGCCCAATAGAAATATGATGTCAAAAAAAGGAAGAAAGAGAAAGGGGGAAAAAAAAGAATGGGAACCACTTTAAAATGTTCTAATAGTTACATTTTCAAAAAAAGTAAAAATAAGCCAGGTGCAGTGGTGCTCACCTGTAATCAGCAGCTCGGGAGGCCGAGGCTGGAGGATCGCAAGTCAAACTCAGGGTCCTCAACTCAGCGAGACCCTGTCTCTAAATAAAACACAGAAAGGGCTGTGGGTGTGGCTCAGTGGTTAAACACCCCTGGCTTCAATCCCTAGTACAAAAAAAATACAAGAGTGAAATTGATTACACTGTTGTATTGGCTAAGATCCTAGGTCTGGGGCTGAACTTGGTGGCAGATGCCTATAATCCCAGCTATTCAGGAGGCTAAGCAGAGGATCATAAATTCAAAGCAATGCCAGGTGGGATTGTACACCTTGCCTATAATCCCAGTGGTGTGGGAGGCCGAGGCAGGAGGGTCGCAAGTTCAAAGCCAGCCTCAGCAGCAAGGCCCTAAGCAACTCATTTAGACCCTGTCTCAAAATTTTAAAAAAGGGCTGGGGATGTGGTTCAGTGGTTTAGCGCCCCTGGGTTCAATCCCGGGTACCAAAAAAAAAAAAAAAAAGTCAAAGCAAGGCTGGGCAACTTAGCAAGATCCTGTCTCAAAGAAAATGAAATCAAAAAGGGCTGGGGATGTGGCTCAGTGCTGGCCTGATTGTGGAGCCCTGAGTTCCACCTATCATGCACAAGGCCCCGGGTTCAATCCCTGGCACCCCAAAAGGTCATATTGAACCCAACAGGTCCAATATATTAGCCATTTCCACAGGAATGACGAGACCAAGTTGAGCCCATTTGCTAGTGGAGACTGTGTCCTCCACCGCAGAGCAGGGCCGGCCCATGCCCTGTGCTCACACTGCGTGTGGTTGTGGCCAGCGATGTGTGTGGCGCAGTGGGAACTGCCGCAGGCAGCCAGGTCGAGCAGCGCCAGGTGCCACTGTGTGGCGTTCACTGCGCAGGGCACAGGCTCCATCCCGTCTTCTGTCCACTGCGTCGTCTCCATGATGCCCTCAGGCCTGTCCTCTGCCACCCAGGCAGTTCTCCACGAGTCTGCTGGTCCTGGGGGGATTAGGTCCTTCAGGGAAGGAAGCCTCCTCTGGTCCAATACCCCAGCATCTTGTCACCCCCAGAAACTCATTGGGACCCTGGACGAGCTGCTGCCTGGGGACCTGGAGGACATGGCCCCATCTGTCCGGCACCGGGTGGCCACACAGTTGCTCTCGGACCTGGAGCAGTTCCTGAAGACCCTGGCGGGGTTACTGCCTGAAGGCCCCTTCACCTACCGCTCCCCTGCGGACACAGGTGAGGATTCATGCCCCGTCCATCCCGAGGCCCAGGCCATACCTGGGTCCCCAGTCACCACCCCTCTCCCCTCAGAGCTGTCCCTGATGATCCAGAAGCAAGGGAAGGGAAACGTCACCGTGGGCCAGAGCCATGCACAGATCCTGCTGGACTGGGCTGTGGCAACTGGAGCCAAGAAGAACCCGAGTGATGGTGGGACCCCTGGGGAACCGGAGCCTGGGAGGAGGGAGAGGCCAGGATCCGCCTGTGGGGGGCTGCGCCTGGACTGGGAGGTCCTGGGTGAGAGGAGGCATCAAGCTCGTCTGTCCCCAGGCCCCGTGGTGGTGGGCATCCTATCCAGCCCGAAAATGAAGACCCTGATGACCAATGCCTCCTTGGACCTGGACCCCACGAAGCAAGCAGAGCTGGAGGGGGCCTTTGAAGGCCCCATCCGACACATGCAACCCAAGCTCCTCCTCTCGGCCATCAACTCTGTCTTTCTGACCAGCAACAACACTGAGAAACTCAACTCCCCTGTGACCTTTGCCTTCTCCCACGATGTGAGTCCTCCAGTGGGGATGTGAGTCCTCCGGTGGGGTGAGGGACGGTTCTGCAGCTCACTCCACAGCCAAAGTCAAGGCCACCCCTTGGTGCCTTCATTTCCTGACCTCCATCCCCTCTGCTCCTTTCTCAAACGTACCTCAGGACCTTTGCTCTTGCTGAGGCCCTGCCCGGGACACTTCCTCTGTGGAACCCAGTCCTTTAACTGTTTCCAGTCTTGGCTGGAATATCACCTTCTTATGGGTCCTCCCTGACCTCCTTATTGAGAATTAAAACGTGGGTTGGGGGTGCTTCATGGTAGAGTGCTTGCCTAGCATGTGCACAGACTGAGTTTCATCCCCAGCATGGGGTAGGGGGACTTGTCCCCCTGAAGCAGTTCCTACCTGCCAGGGTACTATCCAGTTTACTTAGTAGGCTGACAATTTATTTATTACTTTTTTAAATCATGGCATAATTTATAGGCTGCCAAATAATATCCTACTTATTTCTTTCATTTTTTAGTAGTTCTTTTTAGTTATACATGAGTTGCGTATTTTGACACACTTAATTACATGGAGTGTAACTTCCCATTCCTGTGGTTGTAGGTGAATGACGTGGAGAGCCATGGTCCATTCATGTATGAACGTGGGAGAGTGATGTCTGATTCATTTCACTATCTTTCCTATTCCCATCCCCACTCCCTTCCCTTCATTCCCTTTTGTCTAATCCACTGAACTATTCTTTGCTGACCCCTGGCCCCGGCTAATTGTGTGTTAGCATCCACATGTGAGAGAGAACATTCTTTGGGATTGGTTTATTTCACTTAGCATGATAGACTCCAGCTCCATCCATTTACTGGCAAATGCCATAATTCCATTTTTCTTTAAGGCTAATATTCCACTGTGTATCTATACACCACATTTTCTTTGTCCACTCATCTGTTGATGAGCACCTAGGTTGGTTCCATAGCTTAGCTACAGTAAATTGAGCTGCTATAAATACTGACGTGGCTACGTCACTATGGTAGGCTGATTTTACATCCTTTGGGCATATGCCCAGGAATGGGATAGCTGGGTCAATTGGTGGTTCCATTCCAAGTTTTCTGAGGAATCTCCATACTGTTTCTTGTTACTTGGGTTCTTGATAATCACCATTCTGGCTGGAGTGAGATGGAATCTTAGTGTAGTTTTAATTGCATTTCTCTAATTGCTAGAGGTGTTGAACTTTTTTTCATATATTTGTTGATCGTATTTCTTCTATGAAGTGTCTATTTGGTTCCTTTGCCCATGTATTGATTGGGTTATTTGGGGTTTTTGGTGTCTTTTTTTAGTTCTTCGTGCATCCTGGAGATTCATGCTCTATCTGAGGTGCACGTGGTAAAGATTTCTCCCACTTTGTAGGCTCTCTCTTCACATTCTTCTTTCCTTTGCTGTGAAGAAGCTTTTTAGTTTGATACCACCCCATGCATTGAGTCTTGATTTTACTTCTTGCACTTTAGGAGGAAGTCGGTTCCTAAGCCGACATGATGGAGAGTTGGGCCTACCTTTTCTTCTATTAGGCGCAGGGTCTCTGGTCTAATTCCCAAGTCCTTGACTCACTTTGAGTTGAGTTTTGTGCAGGGTGAGAGGTAGGGGTCTAATTTCATTTTACTACTTATGGATTTCCAGTTTTCCCAGCACCATTTGTTGAACAGGCTGTCTTTTCTCCATTGTGTTTTTTGGCCCCTTTGTCTAGTACAAGGTAACGGTATTGATGTGGGCTTGTCCCTGTGCCTTCTGTCCTGTGCCATTAGTCTTCATGTCTGTTTTGGTGCCAATACCATGCCGTTTTGTTTCCATAGCTCTGAAGCAGAGTTTAAGACCTGGCACTGAGTGAGATGCCTCCTGTTTCACTCTTCTCACTGAGGATGGCTTTGGCCATTCTGAGGCCTGATTGTCCCCTTCGCCATATCATCCTCATGAGGGCAGGGACTTGTGTCTGCCTTTTTCATTGCTGTGTCTCCAAGACTGGTGCACACAGTAGGTGCTCAGTAAATACTTGTCCAATGAAAAGCAAACTACCTGGAGCACGGCTCAAGCCCCAGACCCAAGTGAGCACCAGGCCAACCTCTCTGATCACCCCCATCTGCCCACAGTCGGCGATGCCTGAGGTGCGGGAAGAGCTGATCTGTGCCTTCTGGAAGGCTGACAATAACAAGAGTGGACACTGGAGCACCACAGGCTGCTGGAAGCTGGGCAGCAGGGATGGCAACACCACCACCTGCCAGTGCAACCACTTGAGCAGCTTTGCCATCCTCATGGCCCACTACTACGTGGAGGTAGGCAGCAGGGACCCCCTCAGAAGCCCACAGGCGCTGGCACAGTGGGGCATGTCTGTAATCCCAGGGACTAGGAGGCTGAGGCAGGAGGCTCACAAGTTTGAGGTCAGCCTCAGCAACTTGGTGAGGCCCTAAGCAACTCAGTGAGATCCTGTCTCTAAATAAAATATAAAAAGGGCTGGAGATGTGGTTCAGTGGTTAAGTGCTTCTGAGGTCAATCCCCAGTGCTGAACTAAAGGGCTGAAGTAGTCCAAAGGCAGAGTACCCCAGGTTCAATTTCCAGTCCTGTCAAAAAAAAAAAAAAAAAGAAAGAAAAAAAAGCCCACAGGTGTCAAGGTCAGTTTAGGCAAGACAGCCAGCTGGTTCTCCATCTGGTTCTTCAAATATGTCCCTGCCCCTGTGGTTGCATAGCCCAAATGACCCTATGCCACGCCCTCCATCCCCTTTCCTGGGACTTCTTCATGACCCAGCAGCCGTGCTGCTTGGCACTGCTGGCCCTACTGCAGCCAGTACCCCTCTGCCTGTCACACTGGCACCAGTTGTGACAGGCTGCTAAAAACTCCCAGTGTAGCCACTCAGGAGGCTGGGGCAGGAGGATCGCAAGTTTGAGGCCAGCCCCAGCTACTAACCAAGACCCTGGGCAACTTACCAAGATCCTGTCTCAAAAAATAAAAAGGGGTGGGGATGTGGCTCAGCTCCTCTGGGCTCCATCAACCGCCCCGTGTAGAACATTCCAAGGGAGCAGAGTCTCCTGTGTGGCCACTGGGCCATCCATACGTAAGCTGGGCGAAGTGAATTGGAATTAGCCGGACAGCAGGGGCTGCGGTCCAGGCCAGAGGTCCAGCAAAGACCACCCGCGGAACCGGGTGTGGCAGAACAGGTCAGGGAAGCAGCCCAGAGGGTAGAAAGTGGCGCCTCGGGCGCTGATGGAACCCCGCCCACCCCGTCCTGCTCCTAGGACCCGAAGCTGTCCCTGATCACCAAGGTGGGCCTGTCGCTGTCGCTGATCTGCCTTCTGCTGTGTATCCTCACCTTCCTGCTGGTGCGGCCCATCCAGAGCTCTCGCACCACGGTGCACCTGCACCTCTGCATCTGCCTCTTCGTGGGCTCCGCCATCTTCCTGGCGGGCATCGACAACGAAGGCGGCAAGGTGAGGCCCCGCCGCTCTCGCCTGCGGTCGGGTGTGGGAGACCCGGTAGTGGAGAGCCCCTCCCTTCCCTGGGAGCCCCTGGGCGAGGGGCGCAGGCTTTGGAGGCACGTGCCACCCGCAGCGCCCACCCGAGGGGCGCGGTCTGAGGCGGGCTCCGGAGCAACTGGCCACGCCCCCATCTGCCTCAGGGCTCCGGCGGGGCGCGGCTCGGCGACGTGGCCCCGCCCCGCGTGACGTCGCCCCGCGCCTCCACTGCGCCCGCAGGTGGGGCTGCGCTGCCGCCTGGTGGCCGGGCTGCTGCACTACTGCTTCCTGGCCGCCTTCTGTTGGATGGGCCTCGAGGGCCTGGAGCTGTACTTCCTCGTGGTGCGCGTGTTCCAGGGCCAGGGCTTGCGCACGCGCTGGCTCTGCCTGATCGGCTACGGCGTGCCCCTGCTCATCGTGGCCATCTCGGCGGCTGTCTACAGCGACGGCTACGGCCGCCACAACCAGTGAGTGCGGGCGATGGGCAAAGGCCGGGGCTCAGGCGCCAGGCCAGCGGCATGTGGGCAGCACCCCACAGCTCCCTCCACTCTCGGGCACTGATGGGTCCCCTCCCCTCTCCCAGCTGCTGGTTGAATACGGATCGTGGCTTCCTCTGGAGCTTCCTAGGACCACTGGCCTTCATTGTTTTGGTAATTGCCTTTGTTTGCAAAGCCTGAGAAGCAGGGCCCCACCCTCACCCCAGCTGGGCCAGACCATGTTCCCCTGCCCTGATCCACAATTCTGTGCCCCCCACCCAGTGCAATGCTGCTATTTTCGTGACTACCGTCTGGAAGCTCACTCAGAAGTTTTCTGAAATCAACCCAGACATGAAGAAATTACGGAAGGCAAGGTGAGATGGGAGGACTCAGCTGGAACGGGGCTGGAGGCCGTGGGGCCTGAGAGGGGACTGGAGGTGCAGGTTGGGGCAAGAGACGAGGGGCGGGGTGATGGGAGTACAGGATGGAGGTGAGGTCCCCCAGCAGCCTCCACCTCTCCTCTGCAGAGTGCTGACCATCACAGCCATCGCCCAACTCTTTGTGCTGGGCTGCACCTGGGTCTTCGGCTTCTTCCTCTTTGACCGGCAGAGCTGGGTGCTGTCCTGCATCTTCACCATCCTCAACTGCCTGCAGGGCCTCTTCCTCTACGTGCTGCTCTGCTTACTCAATAAGAAGGTGGGCTGGTGGGGAGGCTGCTGGCAGGGCTGTGCCTCAGTCCTGGGCCTGCCCCTCCCCTGACCTGGCGCCTTGGGCTTGCAGGTGAGGGAGGAGTACCGCAAGTGGGCCTGCATGGTTGCCGGAAACAAGTACTCAGAGTTTGCCACTTCCACAACTGGCACCAGCCACAGCCAGACTCGGGTAAGGGGCTGTGCCTGAAGCCGAGCACTTGGGAAAGCGCCTGCTCAGTCAGTCCTCACAGGCCCCTTTCTCCCCAGGGCCTCAGGCGGTCAGAGTCCGGTATGTGAAGGCAAGGGCCCGGCCGGCCAGCAACTCCTGCACGCTGAAGGCTCCCCTCTTCCACCGCCCTCCCGCCTTGGGCCCCACTGCACGAGAGAGGCCACGGCTGCATTCTAGCACCCAGCCCAGAGCCGGATGGAGCCCCCGCTGGTCCTGCTGTCTCTCTGCCCACCAAGGCTGTGGGCACAGACACTGGCCCGGGGTTGCAGCTCAACTGCTCCAGCACATGCTACCAGTCCTGGGGACAGACTGCGGACCCTTGTGTCCTTTACCCTCAGCTCTTTGCCACAGAAGTGGCCAGGATGCTGGATAAAACTTCCCTATTAAGCTAAGACTGATGTCAGAGGTCACGGTACAGAGTCCAGGCTGCCCCACCTGCAGGGCAGAGGGTCTCGCGTTGTCAAGGTTGTAGATGTTGTGTAATTTTTTTTTTATCTGTGTAAACTTTTCAGTGTTGTCACTTAAAAATTAAATATCATAATGATACAGAAGGTGGTGTTGCTCACTGCCCGGGCGGCGTCCATGAAATGCTGACAGACCACAAAGAAACAGATGGGGTGGGAGTCAGGCTTCCATAATAAAAATGTATTCTTACACAAATCTACAGCTTTTCAACAGTAAAAAGAGACACCCATCTGCTGCCTAGAAAGAGGTCGTGAAGCAGCACGTGGGGAGCAGGGCGGCTGTGGTCTTCAAGGCGCGTGGTTACCGGCTCTGCTCAACTGCAAAGACAAAGGGGAAGAGGCAGTGAGGGGAGAGGTCCCCTGCCCCAGCCCTGCGTCCCCAAACGCCGACCCTGCCCCAGCGACTTACTGTATGTGGAGATATCGATTTCTTCTGGAAGCTCAGCCACGTTCACTTCAAACCGGTCCTGGACATCATTGAGAATCTTGGCATCATTTTCATCAGACACAAAAGTGATGGCCAGGCCTTTGGTGCCAAAGCGACCTGCACGGGCCACCTGCAGGGAGGCACAGACAGGGTCAGGCCACAGGCACATCCTCAAAATATGAGGATGAGCAGAGCCATGTGCCCACCCGGCTGTCAACCTGGGAGGGGAAGCGTGGGAGGCGACACCTCCACTCACCCGGTGGAGGTAGGTGTCGGAGTCCTCGGGCATGTCATAATTGAAGACGATGTTGACGCGCTCAATGTCCATCCCTCGGCCAAAGAGATTGGTGGCCACCAAGATCCGCCGCTGGAAGTCCTTGAACTGCTGGTAGCGTGACAGACTGGGTGCAGGAGAAAAGTGGAGGCTGTCAGACACGGGCTCCTGGGCGCTGCTCCCTCTGGCCACGGCAGGTGGCGTGCACTCACCGCTCCTCCTGGGCCATGCCCCGGTGAATGGCGATGGCTGGGAAGTTCTGCTCCACAAGGAGCTGGGCCAGGGCCATGCAGCGCTGCACTGACTTGACGAAGATCACCACCTGTGGGGAGAGGGCAGCATGAGGCCTGGCCGTGTACCCACTCCCTGAGGCCCAACCCTCAGGACAGGCTGCTGGGGGCATCACCTGGTTAAACTCCAGCACATCCAGGAGATCAAAGAGCTTTCGGTTCTTCTCGCTGTCCTTGAGCTTGACATAGTACTGCTGCAGCCCATGCAGCGTGAGCTTGGTCTCGTCGTCCACAAACACCTCCATGGGCTGTGTGGGAAGGGAAGCAGGAAGGGGCGAGCGGGGCTCACTTCTGGGCGTCTCGCCTGCCCAGAACCTTCCAGGGAGTGGCTCCTTTGCAGCGATGCTTCCCAGAGGGCCTGCTGTACCCAACCTCAGAAACAATTCTCTACCAAAAGCTGGATGTGAGCTCTGGTCTGGCTCAGGCGTGGACCACACTCGGCTCCCAGTTTGACAAAAGAGGGGAAAGGAGCAGCCTCAGCCGGCCTCCCAGCATCCTTCCAGCCGTGAGGGCAATGTGGGTGTCGTGGAGCGGCCCCAGGCCCCTGGGGAGGGCCGAAGCTGCTGCGCTGAGGTCTCAGCCACCACGGGCAGGTCGGGGCGTCACCCTACTCACATCCTGCATGAACTTCCTGCAGACTGGCCGGATCTCCTTGCTCAAGGTGGCACTGAACATCATGCACTGCTTCTCATGAGGTGTCAGGCGGAAGATCTCCTGCACATCCCGCCGCATGTCTATGGGGAAGTCGAGAAACGGGGCATGAGTGTCTGCCAGGACCAGGACCCCAGTCCAGACAGACCCAGCTCCTCCCACCTATGTTAGGGAGCCACTGGCACCATGACAGGGCAGAGGGAGCCGAGGGAGTGGCAGGAGGGAGAGTCCCAGGTGCCTGAGGGGCTGGACTCAGGGGCGAACGAGCGCAGGCGCGGGAGGAACTGCAGTCGACTTACACGCTGCCAGAGCGGAGCAGCCGTGCCAGTGCGCCTCGGGCCGCGCTTCGGGGAGGGGAGCCTGAGGCAGAGATAGCCGCTGGGGTGAGAGCCGTAGCTGCTCCCAGGACACAAGCCCTTCTCCCACTGTCCTGCCACAGCTGGCTGAGGGCAGGTGGCGCCTAGGACTAACCCAACAGGTGGCAGAAGCCACTCTGCTCCTCCAGGTCCACGTACATGTGCTTCTGTGCCCAGGAAGGGACAGCAACTTGCTCAGGCACTGTGGTCCCACTGAGCTTGGGCTCAGAAGCAGCATGTCCCACTCTGCCAACATTAGAACTTTCCCTAAAGCCATTTACCAGAGACCTATGTTCTGGCCACCCATGTGACTCACTTTGGGGAGTCTTAGAAACTGTCACAGCCCCCTTAGCAACTGACTCTGAAGTCTGGGGGTCTGCCAGGGTAGGAGGTGTGGCTGGGTGGGCCCCAGGCAGCCCCACAGGCCTGGTAGGGACACTCACCCAGCTGCTCCAGCATCTTGTCACACTCGTCCAACACAAAGTGCTTCACGTTTTTTAGGTTGAGGCTCCTGTTCCGCACGAGTGCCAGGATCCGGCCTGGTGTCCCCACCACAACATGGGGACAATTCTTCTTCAACACTTCTTCATCTTTCTTGATGGAGAGGCCCCCAAAGAACACAGACACCTATGGGCATGGAGAGTCAGTTGCTTCCACTTATCTGGGGCTGTGTCCACACTCTCTCGCCATCTTGGGTGGTCCTGACAGCAACAGGCCCCAGCAGTCCCAAGGGTGCCCAACACCCCAGCCCTGGTGCCTCAGAACCCAGGGACAGAGAAAGACCTGAGAGCCCAGTGCCAGGGGAAGGCAGCTCCGGGCTGGGATGGGCACAGGCCCCTGGAGGCCATGCATAATTCATCAGGCTTTTAAAGGAGCATAAACCACCGCAAACCTCAAAGGCAGCTGCTGCAGCCAAGCTTGGTAAATGCTGGCTGGGCCAGAGCTGGGGCCAGCATGGCTACGGAGACCATGTGGCGCCCTGCCTGCTTGCATGAGGCTCACCTTGACACTGGGCATGTATTTGGAGAAGCGCTCATACTCCTTGCTGATCTGGAAGGCCAACTCCCTCGTATGGCACATGACCAGGACTGTCACCTGAGGAATGAATATGAAAGAAGTCCTGGAGGATGGTAGCCTAAATGCTCCCTCTCCAGAGCTCACACCCAACACACCTATCTGGTCCCCACCTGACAGGGCACCAGCCACACGGTGCCTACACCTCAGGTCGCCTGAAGGCCCAGTCCAAATGCCTTGCTTCCTCTGCCTTCACAGCCCTCCATTCCCCCAGACCTCTCATAGCTACTGAGGCCTGTCTCCTGATGACAGGACCCAGAACAAAGCCAGATGGAGAAGGGTCTGGGTAAAAGTGAGACCCAGCCAAGCCAGGGTGACGCCGGCTCCAAGTTAACAGAATCCAGTTTGACTCTCCAGCTGCCCCTGCCTTCCCTGCTCATGTCAAACACTGATCACCCCAGTCTTCCACCAAATCTCCATCCTTCACGACTTACCCCAAGACAAGGGGACAAGTCCCAACACATCACGCAAGGATGTGAACCCTGGCAAGACTTGTTTTGTTTCGCTGCTAAGTATGGAACCCAGGGCCTCACACGTGCTGGCCAAATGTGCTACCACTGAGCTCTACCCCAGCACTCCCTGTGTGGCTCTTAGGATCAAAACACCAGGATTTACCAGAGTTATCCCCCAGATTATGGAACACAATGTTGAAGACGTTAGATTGCTGAGGCCTGTCATCAGGGACAAGCAGTCAGCATGATTCTACCTTCCAAAGCATACACTACCAAGGAAAGCATACACGGAAATAATGGCAATTTCTGAAGGGGGTGTAATTGTGGTATCTTTCGGTTCTGGCTTATTGGCACTTTTCGATTTCGTTGTAACTACTTAATTTCAAAAGCCCACAAAAAGAATGTAGAAGAATTCACCAAGGGGAGCTATGGCTCTGCTGCCCCAGGCAGTGTGAGCCTGGAAGGAAGCACACTCACCTGTCCATTGACGGGCTCGATCTGCTGCAGGGTAGCCAGCACAAAGACGGCCGTCTTGCCCATTCCAGACTTGGCCTGGCACAGAACGTCCATGCCCAGGATGGCCTGGGGAATACACTCGTGCTGGACTGAAGGAGGAGGAGCATGTGAGTGACCAGAAAACAGGGCACTCCCTCTCTACAGGTCCTGGGTAGGTGGCTGAGGGACCCCCAGACAGGGCAGCGCAGGTCAAGGCTGGGACCAGACCACAGACATCTGCCTGTATTCACCGGGTTAAAGCAGAGCCATGCTAGAGAAACTCCTGGGACAACTGTACAGCTGACTCACTGGGAAAGAAACCCTCCCTCATCCAGGGTGCAACCGAGTCAGGCTGCTCCAAGCAGCAGAGCTGGTTTTGGGGAGGTGAGCTGGGCAGGGGAACAACAGCCGGGAGGCACACCTTCTGATGGATGTTCGAAACCACAGTCCACTATGGCCCTCAGGAGCTCTGGCTTCAGCAGAAAATCTCGGAAGCCAGAGCTGTGGATGGAGACATAGGACCCCTTGACGTCTTTCTTGGGAGGAGCTGGAGTGCTCTCTGGAGGAGCCTGGGGCTCTTCATCTTCCTCGTAATCCAAAAGCTCGTTTTCCACATCCTGTTCTGCCATGGTACTAAGAACAGAAGAGAGAGGAAGAGCCACGGGAAGTGACAGGTGTAGGCGGGACAATATCCCCAGCAAGGGAGATGGCCTGGCAGCCACGAGCTGTTGACACAGATCCACAGAGGGCTGCATGGAAGGGCAAGCCCTGTGCAGTGACACAGAAAGCTAATGGAGCACTGGGCATGGTGGCACATGCCTGTAATCCCAGAGACTCAGGGGCTGAGGCAGGATTGCAAGTTCAAGGCCAGCCTTGGCAACTTGGAAAAGCCCTAAGCATCTTTTTGTTTCCAATACTTTTTTGGTTGTCAGTGGACCTTTACCTTATTTATTTTTATGTGGTGCTGAGGATGAAACCGAGGGCCTCACACGTGATAGGCAAGCGCTCTACCACTGAGCTATACCCCCAGCCCCCTAAGCATCTCACAAGAGTCTGTCTCAAAACACACAAAGCAAGCAAGCTGCAGAGCTGCGACTAATCATCCTCAGATCCCTTTCTGCCTCAACATGCGCCACCAGTTCCACCTGTGAGATGCCGGCCAGCTTCAGCCCATCATTCCCACAATCCCACCACCCTCCTCCAAACACCACGTCTCTCCCCAAGAGACATGACCTCACACACCCATCTCATACCCTCCATCGCCAAGGCTCCCATGGCACTCAGTGAAATCCCAACTCTGCATCACCGTCCACCCCCGCCTCCTGGTCTGGCCCCCGCCTACTGTGCTGCACCCCATTCTTGCCCTGTTCAGCTGCTCAGACTCACAGCCCCTATCCCAACTCTGCGCCCAGGTCTCTGCACAAAAGCACCATTCTCAACATTCAAGCCTCAGCTCTAACCCCGCTCGGACCAATGAGCCCAAAGGAGTCCCCTTCCCACCTCACTCCCCAAGGACCCCAGACACCTGCAGATGTAGCTGCCCAGATGCTGGAGAAAGCTGAGTGTGTGAGGAAGCTAACAGCGGCTGCCCAGCCCTGGTTTCTTCTGCTACTTGTGGTCTACCCCAGGGAATAACTGCATTCATGAAAAGGCCTCCCATAGGGTGCCGGCAATAAAAAACCTGAGATGGTTAAATGGAATTAATACAAAGTTCACTCACCTCTGTGCTTTATATAGCCCAATGTACACCAAGCGCAAGGGACTCAACTGTGAATATGCTCCCAATGTACACCAAGTGCAAGGGACTCAACTGTGAATATGCTTCTGTCCCCCCAGCCCACCACAGCCTCCAGCTGAAGGCTGAAGCAGCTCTTCTTCCTGGAGCCACATGCTAAGGGCCTTAGGCTGCCTTTATCCAGCCCTATGGTTTCAACCATTTCTATGTTGATGACCCCGTGTCTCTAGTCAAAACCCCTTCCCTAAATGCCACCCAGTCACCACCCCCAGCCCACAAAACCACTAATCTGTTGTCTGCACAGAGTTGCCTGTTCTGGACACTTCACATAAAGAGGCTCATACAACATATGGCCTTGTGTCTTGCTCTATTCACTAAGCATCAAGTTCTCGAAGCTCACCGCATTACAGCACGCTCCTTCTTATAGCCAAAACCATTCCCTGTGTGAGCACAGTCACACATTTTTGCTATCTGGGTGCCATCATTTCTTGCCTGGGTTATGCCAACAGCCTCCTCAGTGCTCCCTGTTCCCACTCCCTTCTACCCAAAATGGTCAAAGGGAGTTGGTTAAAGCCAACTCAGGCCTGGCATGTCACTGCTCTTTTCGGAGCAGGCTCCCACTGCACTAGATTAAAACCCAAATCAGCACCGCAGCCCCCTCTACAGGTGGCCTCCACCCACTCACCTTGCTGGTCTTGCTGCATCTCAAACACACCTCAGCACTTTGCACTTGCTGTTTGTGCCGCCTCAACAGTCATGGACTCTGCTGCCCAGACACTTCTTTTGGACCCCTACTGCTCCAAAAGGGCATCCTTACATCCCAACTTAAAAAGCACCCCCTCCGGTCGGTCCTGCCTGGTGCAGGACCTGGCGCAGAGCAGATAAGCACTCAAAAGCAATGGTTGAATGAATGGAATACGAATCAAGGTCTTAAGGCAGAGTTTGCAAATCTCTGAATCTGGAAGCAATTTGATGCCAATCCTAAGAATTCTGACTGGCAAAGACAGGAGGGGCCCATTTTCCAAGCACCAGGGAAAGACCAAGAGCCAAGAAAGAACAGGAGCCAACAAAGATCAGTCCACAAAGCACCAGACCTTTTGGAGTATGAAGGACAACTGGCTGCCTGAAGTAGAGGCAGCAAAGCTGAAGAGCTGGTCAGGCCCAGGGCACTTATACTTAATTTACTAAGCAATAGGGAATCGCTGATTAGGTTTCAGAGTTGAGTGACTCAATCAGGATTTACCCAAGAGTAATTTACTCCACAGATGCAGTGGCAGATAACACCAACAGCAAGGAAAACCAGTCATCAAATGGGAGGGAATTAAAGCAGAGGGGCGGGGGGAGCTAAGTAGGGACAGAGAGGAGAGGGTGGGACACTGAACAGGTCGCAGACACGCATCACCTGGGCACTCCACACATGGAAAAGGACCAGTTACTTACTCTGGCCTCCAAATCTGGGTGGCCAAGAGACGGCGTGTTTAAAAGAGACCAAGTGAAGTTGTTTTGTGTTGATGTGGAGACATATTCGAAGCACAAAGGTGTGCAGCAGGGCTAGGGATGTAGCTGGGCGGCAGGGCGTTTTCCAAGGAAGCGCGAGGTCTTGGGTTCCAACTCCAGAACCGAGAGGGGGGCCAAAAAGAAAAGCAAATCCAAGAAGTGGATCTTATGCCAGAATCTTATGCTTAAAACAAACCGGGTCACAGGACAGCATTTGGCGTGGTCTGCCGGGCCCAGCAGGGACGGCCGCGGAAGCTGAGGCCCCAGGAGCGGATGAACTTGGAAGCTGACACCGGGGTAATGACAACCCAGACACGCCACGCGTACCCATCTGCCCTCCATTGTCCCCAGACAGGCTTTTCACACTGGCGTTGATTCCCTAGCGGGGACTTCTATTTTCAAAAGAAGATCATTTTTGCCCTAAGTCTCTGGAACTCGAACCCCAGAAATGTAAGAGACAAGAACGAGGTGAGCGGGGGAGGGGGGAGCCCTTCTTCCCGGAGAAACCAGTCCTGTCCGGCGGCTCTGGCTTCTCCCACCGCGGCTTCGAATCCCAGTGTGGCCCCCTGAGTCTCTCCCACAAAAGGCCCCAAGCCGCCCGGGGGTCTATTCTCTCCCCAAGTCGGGATCAGCCCGTAGACAGACCGCCATGACACCCCCTCCCGGAAGCCGGCCCGCGCCCTGCGCGCCAACGGCCGGCCCGGTCCCGGCGCATGCGCCCCGGCGCCCAACGGCCACCACCGCGCGCTGCGGGAGCCCCAACCGCCCCGCCCCCCTCGCCTCGCGGCCCCTCCTGTTCCCCTTCAACCCGCGGTATCTGCTCTCGCCCGTTTATCCACAGGCCCGACGTCCCCGCACCGCGGCCCCGCGCCCCGGCCTCGCCGCTTACCTGGGTCTCCGTTCGCCTCCGCGTGCTGCGAAGAGAGCCGCCCGACTCCGGTTACCCGGCACGCGCCGCGACACGAGCTGCCGCGCTTCCTGCCTCCTCAGTAAGACTGTGGTTCTGCTCACAGGACAGCAGGCTTTTCAGTCAAGAGAAGCGGAAGTGGTGATTGGATGCTGAGGAAGGTGTCAGGAGGCCATTGGTGGAGAGGAGAAAAGAAGGCGTGCCTCACGACTCAGCTTCATTGGTCAATCTGAAAGTAGGCGCGCCAAAACGAGAGCTACGCCGAGCGGCGCCCTGTCACGTGATCTGGTTCGAGCCGCCACGGGTGCCGCCATGTTTAGTACTGGCAACTGAAGGCCATATAATTAGCCCGTGACGCGTGCCCCACCCTTTAGAAGCGGGGCCTGTGCTCTGGACTCTAAACCCAGGGCTCTTGGAGTTGGCATTGATCCCCCGTATGGGGGCACTCCATCCAGGCGGCTCTGCGAGGACTCCAAGGAGACTTGGAGGCTTCAAGTGACCACTATAGTTTTGTCTGTTCTTGAATTTCACAAAAGTAGAATCATGAGATAGATTTGTCATTGGTGTCTTGCTTCTTTGTTTTTTGTTATTGGGTTTTTTTTTGTTTTTTGTTTTTGGTTTTTTTTTTTTGGTATCAGGGATTGAACCCAGGGGCGCTTAACCACTGAGCCACGTCCCCAGCCCTTTTTCTATTTTTTATTTAGAGACAGGGAATCTCTAACTTGCTGAGGCTGACTTTGAACTTACGATCCTCCTGCCCCAGCCTCCTGCCCCAGCCTCCTGAGCCCCTGGGTAAGGGGGGTGTGCTGACAGACTTCTTTTGATTAACAAAGTGTTCATATTAGCGCAGATTGCTGGGCATATCAGTAGTTTGATTTTTTTCTCTTGTGGAGTGGTATTCATTGTGTGGTGTACTACAATATAGCCAAAATACTTTTCTCCGTCTGTTGATGATTAGTTGGTTGTTTGGCCAGTGTTGTTGTTGTTGTTGATTTTATTTATTTAAACAATGCAAACTCTGGCGCACACTAGGCAAGCGTTCTAACACTGACCTGCACCCTGAGCCCGTTTTCGCTGTTGAGGGAACATCTTGTTACCTTGCCCAGGACATCCTGAGCCGCTGAGCTCAAGTGATCCTTCTGCCTCAGCCACCCCAGTATGGGGGACCACATCCGGCTTGGAGGATGTTAAGGAAGTTTGCACAAGTATCTTGATGAACAGATTTTTCCAGAGTAAAATTCCTAGGAGCTGGATGGTGGACCATAAATCATTGTGTTTGCAAGATTTAGTAAATTTACTCTCCTCAATACTGGGGATTGAATTCAGCAATGGGGATTGAACCCGGGTTGCTCTACCACTAAACTACATCCCCAACCTTTTAAAAAAAATTTTGAGACAGGCCTGGGGAAGCTGAAGCAGGAGGATCACATGTTCAAAGCCAACCTCAGTATTTACAAGAGACCCGGTCTCAAAATATATAAAAAGGACTGCTAATGTGGCTCAGAGGGTTAAATGCCCTGGGTTCAATTCCCTGTGCCACCGGCCATGCCACCCCACCTTCAAATACCGCGTTAACACATTGTCTTTTTCTTTTGTTTTTCTGTGGTCGTGGGGATAGAACCCAGGGGAGCTTTTATGACTAAGCTACCTTCTCCATCTCTTTTTTTTTTAAATTTTTTTTTAATTTTATTTCTTTAGTTGTCAATGTGCCTTTATTTTACTTACTACACGTGGTCCTGAGAATTGAACCCGTTGCCTCACACATGCTAGGCGAGTGCTCCACCACTGAGCCACAGCCCCAGCCCTCTCCAGCTCTTTTTTAAATTTTTGAAACAGGGTCTTGCTAAATTGCTCAGGCTGGCCTGGAACTTGCTATCGTCCTGTCTTAGCCTCCTGAGTAGCTGGGACTACTGGCATATGACGTCACGTCTAACACACACTGTGCAGTTTGAATTTTATTCCCTAAGCCAGTGTCTCATTTCACCCCTGGTCCTGGGCTTAGGTGCTAGCCCTTATTCTGAGAAATCTTAAGTCTGTCGACAGATTTAATCAGGATATGGAGCAGATGAGAGGAGGGCATTGGCATACTCTTTACCAGATGAATGGCCTGAAGCCTAGAGAGGGTTAATCCCAGGCCCAGCGTCACACAGCTGGCAGAGATTCAAACCAGGCTGTGTCCCCTTCTTAGCATGTACCCTCTGAAGGTGGCGACAGAGGCCAAGCCCAAGTAATTTGGCTGAGGGTTTTCATTGTTTTGGTTTGGTTTGGTTTCTTTGGTTGTGCTAGGGGTCAAATCCAGGGCCTCGTGCATGCTAGCAAGCAGTCTACCTCTCTGCCACATCCCCAAGGCCAGGAACTTGGAAGCCTGGGGAAAATCAGTCCCCAGAGAGGGTTTGGAGCAGGTGGGAGGTGATCGTGGAGTCATTAGATCATCTGAAATGAGTTTCTAGCGGAGGCTGAACCCAGCTGAGTCCTGCTGAGAGGTCTAGGATGAAGCACACTCACCATCCATGCAGCCTGGGACAAGCCTCTACTTAAAAAAAAAAAAAAAAAAAAAAAAAAAAAAAAAAAAAAACCCTCAACTTACAGGAAAGATCAGAGCCTCCTAAAATACACCCACCACCCAAGATTAGCAAATGTTAACATTTGTCATATTGGCTCCATCCGCTTCAGAATGTTTTAAGATAGAAAAAACTTAAAACACACCCACCCAAAGAGCTAAAAAGAAAGACTGACAGTGTCAATGGCTGGAGAGCCTTGGTACAGGCGGAGTCCTCCCCCACGGCTGGCGGGCCGTGCACTGGGAAAACCGCTTTGGAAAATGTCCGGGCTGTCTTCATCTTAGCCCAGAGTCCGAGCAGAGGTTGGGCATTGTTTTCCTGGGTTTTGTTCTCTGCGGGGCTGGGGAGGGAACCCAGCCTCTCCACCTGGTAGGCAGGAGCTCTGCTGCTGAGCTAGACCTCCAGCCCGATTGGGCTCCTCCTCATAAGAAGGACCAGGTTTCTCAGCCCGAGCACCCTTGCCACCTCAGCGTGGTGTCGGGGACTGTCTTGGGGACTGTAGGCTGTTGAGCAGCATCCCTGGCCTCTGTACCTGTGTCTTTCTCCTCCAGTCATGACAACCATAGATGTCCCCAGGCACGGGACTCTGTGTCTCCCCCTAGAGGACGGGCAACATCCTCCCACACCAGGAAGGTCCCCTGGTTACACAGACCTGTGTCACGATGGCCAGGCAGTCTTCCTAGGTGAACACCTAGCAATCAGTGAAACACTTTGTTCACAGAAGACACAAGCAAGGAACGTACTTCCATCCATGATAGCCCCAAGCTGGAAACAACTCACATGTCATTGGACAAGTGAAGGGGATCAGCAAGGCCCCGAGGCACATGCTGTGATCCCAGCTATTCAGGAGGCTGAGGCAGGAGAATCACAGGTTTGAGGCCAGTCTAAGTAACTCAGAGAGACCCTGTCTCAAAATAGAAGACATAAGGGATTGGGGATGTATCTGAGTGCCCTTAGGTTCAATCCACAGTACCCAAAACATAAATAAATGAAAATCCCAACCTTCGTTACCTCTGTACTGAACATATACAGACTTCTTTCTTGTTACTATTCCCTAAGCGATATAGTGCCACCACTATTTACAGAGCATTCACATGGCTTTATGTGTCATAAGTCATCTGGAGACTGTTGAAAGTATATGGAATCCCATGACTCAGGCGGCTGGGGTACAGGATTCCAAGTTCAATGCCAGCACAGGGAAATTAGGCACACCCTGTTTCAAAATCAAAAACAAAAAGGGGGAAGGACGGAGCTTAGTGGTAGAGCACCCTGGGTTCAATCCCCAGTCCTGGGAGGATGTGTGTGGGTTCTATGCAAACACTACACCATTTTAAAAAAGGGACTTGGACTTGAACGGCCGGTGGTTTGGTGTTGGGAGGGTCCTGAAACCAATACCCCTTGACTGAGGGATTGTACTGCTAGAAATTTGGAAAAAGAACAAGCTATTGATCCACACAACATACGGATGAACTCAAAGCCAACATGTTCTCTATAAATACAGTAAGAGGCACTGGATCATACATTTTCATTTAATTTACGTATTTATTTTTTAATTTTTGTGGTGCTGGGTATTGGCTCAGGGGTACTCTACCGCTGACCTACATCCCCAGCCTTTTTTGTTTTTCACTTTGAGACAGTTTTACCAACTTTCCCAGATTGTCCTCAAATTTGTGATCCTCCTGACTCAGCCTCCTGAGTTCCTGGGATTTCAGGTGTGTGCCACAGCACCTGGCTCATATTTTTCTTTTTAGTTTTGAGACAGGGTCTTGCTAAATTACCCAGACTGGCCTCGAATTTGTAATCCTGCCTCAGCCGGTAAGTCCCTGGATTACAGGCACGTGCCGCCACACCCACAGTCATATACTTCTAAAAGTGTCAATTTTATGGTCTGTGAATTTTATCTCAATAAAAAAACTAAACATGTTGAGTGAAAAAACTCAGCCACAATAAAGCACGTGTGGATGATTCCGGGAAATGCCAAGTTCAAGAACAGGAAAACAGTCAGTCTATTCTAATAGGAATGATAGGAGGAATTTGCCTGGGCAGGGACATTTGCCTAAACTTGTGGCAGACTGGACCACGTGGTGACTACCGAGGTACAAACATAAATGAAAATCAGCTGGCGCTGGGGCTCAGTGACAGAGCACCTGCCCAGCGTGTCCCAGGCATGGGTTCCATCTCAGCTGCCGGAAAAAAATCACAGACACACACGTACACCAAAGGATCTGTTCATCTTACCACAGCTAAAAGGTCCTTCAATCAAAATAATTAGTAGTTTAAAATAAAAGAAATAACACATTACAAAGTCAAATAGCCCTGGGTTCACCACCTCCCCAACTACAGAAATAACACCCTAAAAAAAGTAATTCTCAGGCTGGAGCAGGAGCTCAGCGGTAGAGCACTTGCCTTGCACCCGTGAGGCACTGGGTCAGATCCTCAGCACCACATAAAAAATGAATAAAGATATTGTGTCCATCCACAACTAGAAAAATATTAAAAATAAAAATAAGGGCTGGAAGCTGGGTACGGTGGTGCATGCCTGTAATCCCAGAGGCTCGGGAGGCTGAGACAGGAGGATCACGAGTTCAAAGCCAGCCTCAGCAACTTAGTGAGTTGGCTCAGGGGTAGAGCACTTGCCTAGCACATGTGAGGCCCTGGGTTCATCCTCAGCATTAAAAAAATAATAATAATACAAAGGTGTTGCCTCCATCTACAACAAAAATACGTATATAAAAATAATAGTAATAAAAATAATGGTACCCAACAGTCCCGGCCCTGAG
>JAJEJO010051798.1:50931-68481 GCA_020662805.1 Glaucomys volans
GGGGAGGGTCGCGCCGCGCCCGCGCCCGCCCCCTCCCCGCCCCGCACGGGGCGCACGCGCGCTCCTCTCGCCGCCCCTCCCTCCGCGCGGGGACCCCCGGCGGGCGGCAGGAGGACATGGCCAGCGACGCCGTGCAGGTAGGCGCACCTGCGTCCGCACCCGCGGGGCGGCGGGACGGCGCCGGGGACCCCCGCCCGGGAGCTGCCAGGGCTCCCCGGACTCAGGCGGCGAGGGCGGGGACCTCCCTAGCGCCCGGAGCCCGCTCTCTGGGCCGGGACCGGGGAGCCAGCGCGGCCCCCTTCTTGGCAGGTGGAGGCACAGACGTGATCCGAGGAGGGGGTGCCGTCCAGAGGCTCCTGCCGCACCTCCAACCCCGGCCCCTCCCCGAGAATTTGAGGGGGCGCAGTGGAGACCCCCCTTCGGGTGTCTGTGGCTGGCTGTGCGTCCCGGTGTCTCTGGTCCCCCCTTCATCCCCCTCCTCAGCATTCGATTCCTGGCAGGTGCCGCTTCACCTGGGACAGGTGTCTGGCGCCCTGCCCCGGAGGGGGAGAGGCTGCTCGGCTCGTGCCCCTCCCCCGCACAACAAAGCTCTGGCCACCCCCCCCACTGCCGCCGCCTCCAAACCCAGCTTTACGATGGTCCCGACGCCACCCAGATAGGCACCTGTTGGCGGAAGCGTCCGAGTCACCTCATTAGATTTGGGGACTGGGGACCCCCACACCCACCCTTCAGGCTGTCAGAGGCTGCCTGGTGGAACAGACCAGGATGCTCCCATACCTAGAATCCTACCTATATGCATGGATGGCAAGGCTGGGTCACCCCTGGACCCCCTCAACACAGAGACATGTGACTGGCACCAGCCTGCTGCTCAGCCAGGTTGCCTGGTGCCACTTGGTGGGCATCACTGCCCTGGACTCACCTGCCCCTCCCATCACAATCTGGATCTCAGTGACCTCCGACCCTCTTTCATTCTGTGACCCAAATCTGAGACGTGTGTCGCTGGTGCCTCCACTGGTGCTTCACCATTCAGTCCATTGTCCTGTGGTTGCTGTGTAACCAGGTTTTCATCTTCTACACCTGCCCCCGTCCCCTCTGTGTCTTCCCTGTGCCCCTTCCCCCAGTCCTGCTGATGGCCTGCCAGCCTTGCCGAGGAGCTGGGCGTATCTGGTGTTGCCGATCACACAAGGTCAGACCTCGGGGCTGGGATGGGCCTGGGTCCCTGCCTCCACCCGCAGTCCAGGAGGGGCCGTGTCGGAGTCCCCTGGTGCTTGCATGCGATTGGCGTGTACCACACATGACCCACATGGAGGCTGTGATTCCTGGAATGAGGCTGGACCCATGCCCTGGTCCCTGTCCCTGCCTCTTGCCCACTCTTCTCCCCTCCTGGTCATCCCTTTCTTGTGGCTGCTTGGGCTTGCTGCCCTGTCCTTCTGTCCCAGTGTGTGCCTGTCTATTCTGTGTCCGGCAAGCGGATGTCCTGTTCGGATTCCTGAAACGCCCAAGGCATTGAAATATCAGGACGTCGGGGTCTATGTCCCTGGCTGCCCTGGAGAGAGGGGAATTCTGGGAGGTGGGCACTCTGGGTCCAGTGTCTCCTGCTCCAGGGTGAGAGGTGGAGGAGTAGGGATTCTCCAAGGCCATGCCAGGCCAGATTCCTGGGTTTGCCTTTCTGGCCCTCAGGTGACCCCTTGCCCCAGGGTAGCAGTGAGTCACACAAGGGAGGACACAGGAGGCCCGGCCTCCCTCCCTGCTTTGCATATTCTCAGGCCTCCGCTGTTGGAGGTGGGGCTTAGGGAGGTCACTCCTCCTCTCTGCCTGGACTTCCCCTGTTTGAGCTGGCCCTGCTCCTGGCTATGTCTGCTGTGCCTGCTGGGGACAGGGTGGGGCTGGCAGCAGGGTGGTGGGTGGAACCCAGTTGGGCCAGGATGATATTAGGTGAGCCTAGGTTTCAATTCCAGCGCTTCACGTTCTGACTGAATGCCTGGGGCCAAATGCCTTTACTTCTTGAGCCTCAGTTCTGCCAGGGGGAAAGGGGGCTTGAGAGAGAATGGATGGGGGGAGACGGAGGCTCAGGCAGCTCGCTGGGCAGAGTCATTCTTTGGAGCTGGATCCGTCTTTGTGGCGGGGGGCTGTCCTGTGCACCGTGGATGCTGAGCAGCATTCCTGGAATCAGCCTGAGAGATGCCACCTCCACACCCCCAGGGGTGACAACCAAAATGTCTCCAGATAGTGCCACATGTCCCCAGGGGTGAGGACAAAATCCCTTTCCTCCTGTGTGAAGTGGGGGGAACACTGGCAGCTGCTCAGGTGCATAGTGAAGGATGGCAGGGTCGTGGAGTTAAGCTCTTGGCCTGTGAGCAGCTGCCCTCGAGGTCAGGAGCCAAGGATGCCTTTCCTCTCTGTGAAACAGATTCTCGCAGCCAGGGGAAATAATGCACTGGGGATCTTCCAGCTAGGTTTGGTTTTCTGGGTGCTCTTATTTTAAATCTTGGCCCTGCTTCCTGTTGACCGTGGGCCTTTGGGGCCATTGCTTTGGACCTCAGTTTCTTCATCTTGAAGATGGGTTGATAATGGCACCTATGTCACAGAACTGTGCTAGTTGAGACCCCGGGGGAGGTTTGTAGTAACTGGGAGAGGTTTGCAGTAACTGCTGTTATTTTTTGTGGTGCTGGGGATGGAACCCAGGGCCTGGTGCGTGCTCGGCAAGTGCTCCGCCGCTGAGCTCCACTGCAGCCTGTACCTATGACGAATAGCTGAGCTTTTTACTGTGTGTTCAGCAAGTAGTTTGTGGGCTGCTTGTTTGGAGGACTTTCTCGTCCCAGCCCCCCAGGGCTGTCTTCTCATAGTGCTGGCCTCAGGGAGGTGCCACTGGACTGGTGAGGCCCCAAGCCTCAGCACTGTGGCCAGCAGCAGTGGATGTCTGGATGGGAGGAAGCAGGAAGTCGGGACAGCCTGTCTGCAGGAAGGGGGCCTGGCCTCTGCAGGACTGCCTGTTCTGACCCCAAAGGGGAAGCTGGGGACAAGAGGCGGGCGGGAGGGTGTGCCTGGGGATAGGTAGTGTGGGCGCTGGAGGCCTGTGGGCACCTGGGCATGCCGTGGGAGCTGCAGAAGTGCGCGTGCGTGCATGAGCATGTGCGCCGTGTCCACTGGGCAGGTGGGGTGTGCATTGCATGGGTTCTGGGGTGGCCCAGATAAGAACTCATAGGCCTGTGCATACAGGTTGGCGTAGGGAGCCTGGGCACACACCTGAAGGTGTGGAAGAGGAAGTGTGCTCAGAGTTATTAGCCCTTGTCTGTGCACACATACGTAGGTGTGCATGTGTGTACATGTGTGAGCCTGCACACCTGCAGGTATGGGAGTGTTCACACACTGTGAGCACACACTTGTGACCCTGTGTGTGTGTGGTGCTGGGGACATGAGCCTGCGAGCCTGTCTTCTGTGCACACAAGAGCCCCTGTTCTAGGGTACACTTGCCCACCTGTGAGTGTGCACGCCCCTGTGAGCCTGTGTTCTGTGCACATTCCCGTAGACATAGGAAAGCGTGTGCACACTCACCTTGTCCTCTGGAGCCTGTGTACCCTCCTGGGAACCCTTTTGCCATGTACACACTTTGGGTGTGTATCCTGTGGACATTTGCTTGGCACAGGGAGCGAGAGCTGTCCCTGGGTTGCCTCTGGAGAAGCAGGCGTGGCCCTGGAGGGGCTGCTGAAGGAAGGTCCTCTTAGATGCCCCAGAGCTGGCCTGGCGCAAGGGGTGCTGGGAGCTGGCAGGAAGAGGAAGTGGTGGCCCAGAGGCCCTGGCAGGACTGAGGTTCAGGAAGAGGGCGGGGCCCTCAGCCTGGACCCAGGATGGCGGAGGCTGATCCCCCTACGGAGCAGGAGCTGGAGGTGGGGCTGGGGTCCCTGTGGGAGTGGGTGGAAGGGTACCCCAGGTGGCACCAGCTGGAGGCCCTGCCCCGGTACCTCTTGGTTCGAGACTCCGGAAGGGGATGTGGCGTTGTTGTCAGTTCTGTGCGGAGAGTAAACAAACCTATCTGGGGCGTCAGGGCTCATAGGTTGGGGAGACAGGAAGAAGGAGATGGGCGCTGGCCATTGGTTTTAGGAGACAGGAGGGAAGACAGGGTCTACTTTTGGGACCTCCCAGTTTGGGGATACATTAGGATGTGGGACCTGTCCCTGGGACTTCCTAGTTTGGGGTGTAGCAGACAGAACACAGGACCTCCTAGTTGGGGGTGTATCAGTGGAGAGACGACATCTTCCTTCAGGACCCCTCTGTGGGGACAGAGTTGGGGGCAGTAGGGCTTGCCCCCTGGATCCCACTGCATCAAGGACAGATGAAGGGGAACAGGCTGTACCTGGGGGTCCCCTGGGCTGAGTGGACAGGGAGGGAGGAAGGCCTTGCTCTCGGCCTACTCTCTGACTTTCCAGTTTGGGGGATAAGGAAGCAGGGTGACGGCCTTTTCTCACCTCCTAGGACCTGGACCTTGGGGTCCGAGGTCCAGGAGGCCTTGTCCTGGGAGGGCCAGTGCAGGGTGCCTGTCAGGCCAGGGTAGCTATGTGGTGGGAGGCTGCACCCCGAGTCCTCCCTGCCCCCTGACCTGCTGTGTCCCCCCCAGAGCGAGCCACGCAGCTGGTCCCTGCTGGAGCAGCTGGGCCTGGCTGGGGCAGATCTGGCGGCCCCCGGGGTGCAACAGCAGCTGGAGCTGGAGCGGGAGCGGCTGCGGCGGGAGATCCGAAAGGAGCTGAAGCTGAAGGAGGGTGCCGAGAACCTGCGGCGGGCCACCACCGACCTGGGCCGGAGCCTGGGCCCCGTGGAGCTGCTGCTGCGTGGCTCCTCGCGCCGCCTGGACCTGCTGCACCAGCAGCTGCAGGAGCTGCATGCCCACGTGGTGCTGCCTGACCCTGCTGGCGGTGAGGCGGCTCCCTGACACCCAGGGGGACACTGGGTCGCTGCACCTCTGCCTGTCAGCACAGCCACAGCAAGCGCCCAGCCCCACATGGTCACCGGCACCCAGGGACACACATGCCCGGATACCAGGCAGGGGTGCACACGCTGCCACCAGATATCAAAGACACAACCACACCAACACAGAGGTGACACCCAAAGACTCGCACACCGCTGCACAAATGCCTGCAAACACACACTGTGCCAACACCTGGTGACACTGTCATGTGAGTACGCAGAAGCTCTCACACAGTCACACCAACACCGACACACAAAGATGTGCTCATTTTCACACAAATACCCAAAGACACCACACAACACCTGCGTGACACCCAAAGACTTTGTTTTTTATTTTCGTGGTGCTGGGATAGAACCCGGGTCCTCGTGCATGCTGGGCAAGTATTCTGTCACCAAGCTCCACCCTAGACCCCTCTTTTTAATATTTCAAAAAATTATATTTTTATTTTTAATTGTGGTTATAATAAAACAACATAAAATTTACCATTTCAAGTGTAGTTTGACGGAGTTGAGCGTGTTCACAGTGCTCTGTAACAGGTCCCTAGAATTTTTTCGTCTTACAACTAAAGATTTTTACAGTCACAACACCTGGAGGGCACCTCAGAATGCACACACCGTCACACACCACCCAGAGAGACACACCTCAGTCACAGCGCCCAGCACCCTAGGACTTAGACAGTGTCCTCTGAACCCCAGAGGCTGTCACTCAGTCATGGCAACACCCAAAGACCTGCACACGGCCACCCAGCACTAGAGGAGCACACACCAACACACAGACAACACTCAGAGACTGGCACACGTCACACCAGCTCCCAGACACACACACGGCCACCCAATCCTTGCAAAGGTAAAGTCCCCCCGACAGCCAGAGACTGACCTCCACGGCCAGACAAGACTGAGACACACGCTCCTCACACCAGTGCCCAGCACTTGCACACACAGCCTGTCCACGTGTCCAGCACGCAGCTTCCGCAGCTCCACCGCCTCCCTCACACCACCCTTCAGAGGCTGTGCCAACACCTGGAGGCTCAAACAGCCCGACACCAGTCTCCCTCAATCCCTCTGACTCCTGGGGTCTCACACAGCTGCACCGGCACTGAGGGTGGCACTGCGGCTCACAGACACAGCACACCCACCCCAGGGGCCCACCCGCAGCTTTCATCCAGCAAACCCCCAAAGGCAGCCCTCACCTGCCTACGCCCCATCCTCATTCATTCTGGGTCTGGACCCCAGCTGGAAGGACTGGGTAGCAGGACCCCCTGGGCCCCGCTGTCCCGCCCACTGTGTGTTGGTGGCAGCTGCCCCGCCCCCATGGGCAGCATCCAGCCTCCCAGCTGGCCGAGGGCAACGCCTTCTAGGCAGAGCCCGGTGCCAGCCCTGCTGACTGCTTCTCCTCTTGTTCCCTCCAGATGGCCCCCAATCCCCAGGTACCGGCGGCTCCGCCTGCTCGGCCACCAACCTGAGCCTCGTGGCAGGGCTGGAGAAGCAGCTGGCCATAGAGCAGAAGGTGAAGCAAGGGGCAGAGAACATGATCCAGACCTACAGCAACGGCAGCACCAAGGTGGGTGTCGCAGTGCACACCGCCCGTGCACACCCACGCGCAGAGCCTCCGCACACGCACATGCACGTACCTGCATGTTCACACACGAGCACACCGCATGTGTGTGCACAGGGACACACACGTCTTCCTGTCCATTATCTGTTGCTGTAACTGAAAACCACAGACCAGATCATTTATTTTTAAAAAAAGGAGTGACTCTAGCTCAATTTGGAGGCACAGCTGGGGCCTGGCATTTGCTTGGCTTCTGGGGAGGACCTTGTGGCAGAAACGTAAGGTGAGGCAGATGGGTGCCCAAAAGGTCACGTGTGAGGGGGCCAAGGAGGTGCCAGGACAGACCCCAACACAAAGCAGAAATCACCATGGGGCTTGGCTGCGGCTCAGGGGTAGAGCACGTGCCTACCCTGTGCTTGGCCCTGGGTTCCCCCCACAGCACCACAAAGCGGTGGAGACTCAGATTATCTAGCATCACACGCAAGGCATTCACCTGTTTTCCGTGTCAAACCATTTCATCCACTTACTTGCTTATGTTTGTGGTATGGGGGTTGAACCCAGGGCTGCTCTACCACTGAGCTTCATCCCCGGCCTTTTTCTTAGATATTTATTTTGAGGCAGGACCAAGTGACCCAGGCAGGTCTTGCACTTGCAGTCCTCCTGCCTCAGCCTCCTGAGACACTGGCATGCCAGGCCGGCACCACCATGCCCGGCTCGCCATCTAACCCACTTTAAAGTGTGAAAGTCAGTGGCGTTAGGGGCACTGGGTGTAGTGCAACCAGCACCTCTGTCTAGTCCAGAACATTCCAACCCCCTGAAGGGAAACTGCCTCCATTCGTAGTCATCGCGTCCCTCCCCCAGCCCCTGGCAGCAGCTGATCTGCATTCTGTGTGTGTGGACACCTGCTCTGGAGGTTTTGTATAAATGCAGTGTGTAGCCTTTGTACGTGGCCTGGGGACCATCTTCCCACCTGCACGTCATTCTAACAGCCACTGCAGACATCAGCCAGGCTCGGCTGAGCCCTGACACAGACCAGCTCTTTCAGTCATCAGTCTGGTATTATTATTCTGAAGATAAGGCAGCTGCAGCACAGAGAGGCTGAGTGGCATGCCTGAGTTCACACAGCTTTTAGGTGACAGAGTGTGGATTTAAACCCCATGAACTGTATTACTCCATTGCCCCAGGACTTTATGGGAGTGTGTGCTGTTGCCCCTACACGTAAACACTGTCACACAGCCATCCAGGGTCTTCATGGTATGGACGGAGCCAGCTCTCCAGCCTGCCTCTCACAGCCCCTCTCTGCCTCCAGGACCGGAAGCTGCTGCTGACAGCCCAGCAGATGCTGCAGGACAGTAAGACCAAGATTGACATCATCCGCATGCAGCTCCGCCGGGCACTGCAGGCTGGCCAGCTGGAGAGCCAGGTGGCCCCAGATGAGGCCCAAGGTCAGTCCCTCACCCTGAGATAGCTTAGCCTGCGTTCCACCTGCAGGCTTCAGTCTGCAGCCCCACAAAGCATCGTTTTCTGGGGCAAGGAGGCAGGCACTGTGACTCCCCTGTGTGACTGGAATCTGCTCCTGACCCGCTCTAGGTCTGTTTGAAATTTTGTCCCATTTTAAGATTTGGACTAATCAGGTATTAGTTAACTCTCATCCTCAGGCCAGATCTGCTTGTATGTTGTGTGAGTGTGCATGCGTGTGTGTGTGCGTGTGTGCATGCGTGTATGAGTGAGCTGACCGTGTTGAGGTTGTCAGCCCCCAGTGCTGCAGGGTCTTGGGGTACTGTGGGTGGTGACTGTACTCGTGGTGAGGGTCAGTGTGCATGTGACTTGGACTGTGGGGACAGGGGTTGAGGTCCAACTATAGGTTGAAAATGCCGAGGGGAAACCGAGCCTCTCCTGAGCTCCTGCAGACCTTTGTCTCTCCTTGTTCTGTGAACGCTGTGGCGTGACATCTGTGCGCAGTGTGCTCACAGGGCGTTCTGAGCCACTTGGAGATGATTTAAAGTCACAGGAGGATGTGCGTGTGCCAGCACTACTCGATTGTATAAAAGAGACTTGATTGTGGTACCAGAGGGGGATCCTGGAATCAGTCCCCTGTGGCTATCAAGGGACAACTCCATGTCCTAGTAACAACAACCATTTGATGAGCATCCATGTGTCACCAGGAGAGGTAGAGGAGGGTCAGCTGTGTCACTGGGAGAGGTAGAGGAGGGTCAGCTGTTGGCTTATGACGGTGGCAGCGTGCGGGTCTGGGCTTGTGTGCGCGGTGCTGTGAAACCCACGTGAGCTCCTCGCTGCTGTGATGGGTGGGCATGACCCTTTGCCTCTGTATGCTGTCACTGTGAGGGGCTTACAGTGTACCCGAGAGTCTCCGTGGCATGTTGACCATCGTGCAGCAGCATGCCAAGGAGCCTGTGTGACTGTAAGATGACATGCCGTGAACATCGGCGTCCCTGTGACTCCGTCTGCATCGTTCCTAACTAGGACAGTGCCACGCATCTGTGGGTACCGTGTGACGGCCGCTCTGTGGGGAGGTGCAGGGCTCTGAGCTGGGGCATTATCCAGGGCAGCAGGACTGTCCTAGCGGTGGACAGCCATAGCCAGGTGTGCTGTGACCTGCCTGTGAGTGACGAATTCCTACACCCCTGTGACAGGATGTGTTCCTCGTGCTGTTGGGTGGCTCTGTCCTGTGTTGGGCTGTGGCTTGTCCCTGGTGTGACACCCAGTCTCCCTGCGCCGCTGGTCTCCGTGGTTTCAGTGGTGCAGCCTGCCTCTGAGGCAGTGCGTGGCACCTTTGGCCTGTCCCAGTGCCTTGCCTGTGTGGCGGTGTGGTCATGCTCCTGTGACTTTCCCTGGGCTGGAGTTAGTTCCTGGATTTCTGCTGCAGTGTGACTGTGTCCCCTTTCTTGGCTCTATGCTTGGGCATAAGGTCATTCCTGTCTTTTGACCAGGTCCCCTGCCCCTGTGATGGTGTGTGCCTGGGCGGAGTTGGTGGAGCTGTGTCTGTTATGACGGAGTCTGACCTATGTTGGTTTCCCTGTGTGCCAGTGTGACGGTGCCTTTGTGATCTGAGTGTGTGCTCCACTGCAGATGACAGGTGCTCATGCCTTTGTGTCCCTGCGGGCCACAGGGTGCCGGGGTCTGTAAAGGTCCACCTTATTGGGCTGCCGTATGTAACAAAGGACTACAAACTAGATGCTGAAACAGGTTTATTTCCTCATAGTCTCAGGGCTCTAAGTCTGCCATCAGGGTGACAGCATGGTGGGCTAAGGGCTTTCTTCCTGGCTGGGGGATGGCCACCCTCTGGCCGTGTCCAGTGTGTGCCTGAGTAGCGTACGTGGCAGGCCCTCTGATCTCTCCGTCTCTGGCCGTGCTGGGGTTGGACCAGCCGCCAAGCACTCCACTGCCGGGCTGCACGAGCCCTGTTCTCTCCTCGTCAAGGGCCTTAATTCTATCACAAGCACCCCTTCAGGACCCCACTAACCCTAATCACCCCCATCTCCAAAAGCTGTGCGAAGGGGTCAGAGCTTCATGGCCATGCAGCCTCAGTGTCCCTGTCACTCCAGCATCATTGTGAGCAGTATCTCTGTGTCTCTGTGGCTATCCAAATGCCCACAGGTGTCCCTGTGCCTGGTTAAGGATGGGACAGCCGGACGGTTACTGTTCAGTGGGGAGTGATGTGTATCAACATATAATGACAGTATAATTTATGTCCCTGCCCCTGTGGGTGACAGTCCCTGGGTAAAAAATGTCCTGTCTGGATGACAGTGACTGATTCTGGATAATACTGTGACTGTCCCGGATGACAGCGTGCCTGTCCCTATGCTGCTCCCTGGGAATGAAGAGGGACCATTACAATGTGACTGTCCCTAAGGCCAGGTTGACAGCATGCCTCTATTTCATTACAGTGACTCCTGCCTGTGTCCCTAGGACCCTTGCTTTGAGTGGGGTGTTTGGATAAGAGTGCCAGCGTCTGGCTGAAAGTTGGCTGCCTGCTGCGAAGGGCAGTGTGACTGTTACCGTGGCTGGCCCTGGGAGAAGCGTCCTGGTGGTGGTGTGTCAGTGGCCAGCGCCTGTGCTGTGCGTGGCTGTGTATCTGGGACCGGGTTGGTCCGGGAGCCGCAGGTCAGCCTCACTGTCCCGCCTTCCATCCCCACAGGGGATCCAGACCTGGGAGCAGTAGAGCTCCGCATCGAGGAGCTGCGACACCACTTCCGAGTGGAGCATGCGGTGGCTGAGGGTGCCAAAAATGTGTTGCGCCTGCTCAGCTCTGCCAAGACCCCAGACCGCAAGGCCATCGGGGAGGTGAGGGGGTGGAGCGTCGGCGATGGGCGGAGCTACAGTGAGGGGCAGTGACTGAATAGGCCATGGTGAGGGGCGGAGCCGCAATAAGGGAGGGGCGGGGCTTCGGCAGGGCCGTTGATTGGCATGGGCTTCAGCAATGGGTGGGGCTTCAGTGTGGGGCAGGGCTTCAGCTGGAAACAGGCCCATTATGGGGCAGGGCCTCATGAGGGGGCGGGGCCTCGGCCTGGATGAAACTTGGTAAGAGGTGTGGCCTCCGCAAGGGGTGGGCCCTTAATAAGGGGGAGGCTCTGGTTTACTGGGAGCTCAGGGTGGGAACAGTGGGTTTGAAGTTTAGACCCCCAGGGCGGAGGAGCCCAGGCTGGGGGTAGGCCCTCGGTCTGCGCTTGGGGCGGGGCCGCCCAGGCCTGCCCACCGCCCTTCCCTCCGCAGGCCCAAGAGAAATTGACCGAGTCCAACCAGAAGCTGGGGCTGCTTCGAGAGGCGCTGGAGCGAAGGCTCGGGGAGCTGCCTGCCGATCACCCCAAGGGACGCCTGCTGCGCGAAGAGCTGGCTGTGGCCTCGTCCTCCGCCTTCAGCGCGCTCCTGAGCGGGCCCTTCCCCGCCATGCACTACAGCACCCTGTGCAAGCCGGCGCCGCTCACAGGTGGGCCCAGGGCTGCCTCTCCCTCCGACCCCTCATATTCCCTAGCCTGCGACCACTGGACCGGATCCCGCTCTCCAGCCTTGGAGGCTTGTCCCTCTGCCTCCTCCCTTCTCTTGCCTGCATCTCACGTTCACAGGCCAGACAGCCCTGGTGCACTCTGGGCTTCACACCTTTTTTTTGGTACTGGAGATTGAACCTAGGGCTGCTTAACCACTGAGCCACACCCCAGCCCTTTTTATATTTTAATTTGACACGGTCTCACTGAGTTACTTAGGGCCTCTCTAGGTTGATATAACTTACCTCTAACTTGTGATCCTCCTGTCGCAGCCTCCTCAGTCGCTGGGATTACAGGTCCTCACTGTATGCCTGGCTTCCTACCCCACTTTGCTTTCTGATTCTAGATTTTTGTCCCCATCCTGCTCCTCTCCAGCTGGCCCTGTCTTTTTCCTGTAGCCACAGTCTCCTGATCCAGTGAAACCTTCAGCCCTGAACCTCTGGCCTCTGCCTTAGCCTGTCTCAAGCCTCAGATCAGCTCACCAGATTCTATCCCAGACCCCTGGGTCCTACCCTGTTCCTTGAGACCCCCTAGAGTACCCATCCCCTATTCTCACATCTGGGCCCAGCCATTCCTGTTTTAGTCCCCCCTGCCCTACCTTGATTGTCCTTTATGGGCTCCCATTGTACGATGGCACTTCTGGGATATGCACCTTCACCTGTAACCCCCTGTAACCTGCTCCTGATGTGGCCCCCGATGATCCTACCCCCTCTGCAGGAACCCTGGAGGTACGTGTGGTGGGCTGCAGAGACCTCCCAGAGACCATCCCCTGGAACCCCTCACCCTCAGCAGGGGTACCTGGGACCCCCGACAGCCGCACCACCTTCCTAAGCCGCCCAGCTCGGGGCCTTTACAGCCGAAGTGGAAGCCTCAGTGGCCGGAGCAGCCTCAAAGCGGAAGCTGAGAACACAAGTGAGCAGGCGCTGTGGGCCCTGAGGGTGGGGTATCAATGGGGTCCTGGGCACCCCACGTTTGTCACGCTTTTAAAAACAGTGCACACATGGTACACGTCTGTAATCCCAGCTGGGTGGGAGGTCAAGGCAGGAGGACCACAAGTGTGAGGCCAACTGAATACCTGAGCCAGACCCTGTCTCAAGAAAACAAAGAAGCCAAAAAAAAGAAAAAAACAACAAAGCAAACAGCCAGTATACCCCTCCTTCACATGACCATTATCAAAACAACAACAACGGCAACAGCAGAGCAGAGAATGGTGTGGCTGTGAGGACCTGGAGGAATTGGAACCTCGGTGCATAGTTGGTGGGAATGTGAAGGGCACGGCCACTGTGGAGAACTTGAGGCTCCTCAGAACATGGAACATGGCCTGGGCTGTGGCTCAAGAAGAGCACTGAGCTGGGCGTGGTGGCGCACACCTGTAATCCCAGCAACTCGGGAGGCTGAGGCAGGAGGATCTCGAGTTCAAAGTCAGCCTCAGCAACTTAGCGAGGCCCTAAGCAACTCAGTGAGACCCTGTCTCTAAATAAAATGCAAAATAGGTCTGGGGATATGGCTCGGTCGCTGAGTGCCCCTGAGTTCAATCCCCAGTTCCAAAAAAAAAGAAGAGCACTGGCCTCGCATCTGTGAGGTTCTGGGTTCTGTTCCCAGTTATCATCCGCCCAGGGATTCTGCTTCTGGGTACTTATCCAAAGGAATGGGAAATAAGATCTTAGAAGAGGGCTGGGGATGTAGCTCAGTGGGTAGAGTGCCTGCCTTGCAAGCACAAGGCCCTGGGTTCAATCCCCAGCACCACCACCAAAATTAAAAAAAAAAGATCTTAGAAGAAATGTTTTTTTTTGGTGTCCGGGATTGAACCCAGGGGCACTTTACCACTGAGCCACATCCCCAGCCCTTCTTTATTTTCTGCAGTGTGATTATCTCCCTAAATTGCTTAGGGCCTCACTGAGTTGCTGAGGCTGGCTTTGAACTTGTAATCTTCCTGCATCAGCCTCCCAAACCACGGGGATTACAGGCATGTGCTACTGCACCTGGCATGTAAAGCAAGGTCTTTTCAAAATGTATACATATTTTTTAGTTGTAGGTGGATGCAATGCCTTTATTTTATTTATCTTTATGTGATGCTGAGGCTCAAACCCAGGACCTCAAACATGCTAGGCAAGTGGAGCCACAACCCCAGTCCAGCAAAATAAGATCGTGAAGAGGCATCACGTACCCACATTTATAGCAATACTATTTATTTATTCATATTTTGGTACCTGGGATTGAACCCAGGGGCACTTTTCCACTGAGCCACATCCCCAGCCCTTTTTTATTTAATATTTTGAGTCAGGGTCTCACTGAGTGTCTTGGGGCCTCACTAAGTTGCTGCAGCTGGCCCTAAACTTGGGATCCCCTGTGTCAGCCTCCTGAGCTGCTGTGATTGCAGGCGTGCGCCGTCAGGCCCAGCCAGAGCAGCATTGTTCACTCTAGCCAAAAGGCGGAAACCATCCAAGTGTCCACGGATGGATGAGTGGATAAACAAATTGTGCTACAGCCATACAATGGAGTATGATTGGGCCTTAAAAAGAAGGAAATCCTGTCACATGCTACAACATGGATGAGCCTTCAGGACAGCATTCTGAGTGGAGTAGCAAGTCACAGAAAGACTCACACGCTGTGACTTCATGCATGGGAGTCTAAATCATAAAGACAGGAGATAGAATGGCAGGTGCGGGGGACCAGGGGTGACGAGTGGGGAGTGTGTGTACTGGGGACAGAGTTCCTGTTGGTAAGAGGAGAGGGCTCTGGAGACGAGGGTGGTGGCAGTTACACTATTCAGTGCCATGGAACCGTTCGCTCAAAAACGATCACAATGGTGAATCAGGTGTGCATTTGGTCTAATTATAAAAAAAGTGCATGTGTACAAACAGGTGAGTGTAAGGCTGGGGTGGCTCAGTGGCACACATGCCTAGCATGCTCAGGAGCCTGGGCTCCATCCCTTGCACCACAGAACAAAAACCAACAGCCCAAATCAAGAGAAACAACAAGAACAACAATAGAACAAAAACCCAGGTCACCACCACCCAGGCCGAGAGATAGACTGTTGCCCCTGTAATCCCAGCAACCCTGGAAACTGAGGCAGGAGGATTGCAAGTTCAAGGCCAGCCTTGGCAACTTAACAATTTAGCTAAGAACCTGTCTCAAAATAAAAAAAAATAAAAAGGGCGGTGGATGCGGCTCAGTGGTGAAGCACCCCTGAGTTCAATCCCCAGTACCAAAGGGGACAAAAAACAACAAAAGAAATAGAATATCGCCCGCCTTCCAGAAACCCTCTCCCCAGCTCAATTCTGATCCCTTCACCCTCTAGGTAGCTAGTCTTCTGATGCTTATGGTTGTAATTTCCTTGCTTTCCTTTTAGATGTAGCACCTCTATATCTCCAACAGCACAGGGTTTTTTTGAGTTATGGAGAATTTGCATATACATAATGAAACATCTTGGGGATGGGACCCAAGACAAAACACGGAATTCATTTATGTCTCATATACTTTATACACATAGCCCAAAGGTAATTTCATATGATATTTTTAGTAATCTTATACATGAAACTAAGTTCGAAAGTGGAATTTTCCTTTGTTTTTTGTTTTTGTTTTTTTTTTTTGCGTCAGGTTGGTGCTCAAGAAGTTTCAGATTTTGGAGCATTACAGATTTGGGGTTTTCATATGAGAGGTTTGCTACCTGTATTCTATTAGTGGACAGTGGGTTGTTTCTAATTTAGGGCCACTATATGAGAGGCATACGTGTGTATCTCCTGAAGTATAATGCCTATACGCATTTTTTAGGATAAATACTTAGGGGTATGCTGCTGGTACTTCTGTATAGAATAAAAGTGAATTTAGTGTGGGAGTGGTGGTGTACAACTGTAATCTCAGCTACTTGGGAAGCTGAGGCAGGAGGATTGCAAGCTGAAGCCGGCCTGGGCAATTTAGTGAGACCTTGTCTCACAATTTTAAAAAATTTAAAAGGGTTTGGGACATAACTCAGTGGTGGAGTGTCTCTGGATTCCATCCCCAGTACCCCTGGACACACAAAGTGAAATTGGATCCCTACCTCACAGCATATGAAAAAAAATCAACTGGATTAAGACCTTAACATCAAAGGCAAAACCTAAAACTTTGCCAAGATAGTGAAGCAAACGTTCTTTTAAGGGATTTCTTTAAGGTGATCCTAGAGGCTGGGTACCATGACACGTGCCTGTAATACCAGCAGCTCTGGAGGGTGAGGCAGGAGGACAGCGAGTTCAAAGCCAGCGTTAGCAACTTAGTGAGGTGCTAAGCAACTCAGTGAGACCCTGTCTCTGTGTAAAATATGAAAAGGGCTGGGGTTGTGGCTCAGTGGTTAAGTGCTCTGGGGTTCAAAAAGAAAAAACAGAAGAAGAAGAACCTAGAGACCCCCATGGTTTCCTGACTCTGCTCCCCTCTTGCAGGTGAGGTCAGCACGGTGCTCAAGCTTGACAACACGGTGGTGGGACAGACTTCCTGGAAGCCCTGTGGCCCCAATGCTTGGGACCAGAGCTTCACCCTGGAGCTGGAGAGGGTGAGCGATGGTGGGGACAGTCAGGGGCAGAGGGGCTCTGGGCTTCCAACACCCCTGGTGACGGCCCTGTTCCTCCCTTGAGGCGCGGGAGCTGGAGTTGGCTGTGTTCTGGCGGGACCAGCGGGGCCTGTGCGCCCTCAAGTTCCTGAAGTTGGAGGATTTCCTGGACAACGAGAGGCATGAGGTGCAGCTGGACATGGAGCCCCAGGGCTGCCTGGTGGCCGAGGTACGGCCTACCCTGACCCCAGGGAATTGCTTCCTGCCTCCCCTGCCCCAGCTTCCTGAGGGGCTGGGTCCCTGAACCTTAATCAGTTCCGTCAGTCATGCTGCTGGGTCTGTTCTGAGGCCATGGACAGACCACACAGACAGGGTGGCCCTGTGAGATGACGTTGCTCAGTGACGCCATGGCCACCTTACGTGTTTGGGTCTTTTTATTTTTATTTATTTATTTATTTTTGGTGCTGGGGATTGAACCCAGCCTGAGAGGCAGGCACTCTACCAACTGAGCTATATCCCCAGCCCATGTGTTTGGGTTTTTTTTTTAACTTTACCATTCTATATGTGTAAATATCCCCCCGATGTTTGCACAGTGATGAAGGTGCCTGGCATTTTCAGAACATGTCCCTGCCTGTTTTTCTAAAAAAAATGGGCTGGGCGTAGCTCAGTGGTGGAGTGCTGACTGGCATGCCTGAGGCCCTGGGTCCATCCCCAGCACTGAGGGAAAAGACAATCTCACACTTTTATCAAGCCAGAAGAGAAACCAAACGTGGCAGCGTGTGGTGGAGATCGCTGCCAGAGCCTGGTTGAGTGGAGACTCCCTCACAGACGCCTAAGGTCAGGATCTAAATCCGCGTCCCACCTGCCATTGTGGACGCGGGGGCATCCTGTGCACTGGTCTCCCCTACAGGATGCGGTGCACCTCTGTCCACTCCAGTTCCAGTTTTGACTGTCAGAGATATCTCCAGCTGGGCGCAGTGGCACATGCCTGTGATCCCAGGGACTAGGGAGGCTGAGGCAGGAGGATCTCAAGTTCAGACGAGCTAAGCAAGACCCTCAGCAATTCAGCCAGACCCTGTCTCTAAAAATAGGAAGGACTGGGGCAGGGCTGGGGCTCAGTGGTCGAGCACTCACCTGGCGTGTGTGGGGCACTGGGTTCACTTCTCAGCAGCACATGTAAATAAAGAAAAACAAAGGTCCATCAGCAACTCAAAATTTTTTTAAAAAAGGATTGGGGATGCAGTTCAGTGATAAAGTGCCCTTGAATTTAATCCTAGTACCAAACCAACAACCAAAAACGCTCCCTACATACATATGGGTACATATGTACATCTCCAGACAAGAGTCCCCTGGTGGAGAGCCTGGGAGATCACCATCCTGGCAGACCCCGGGGAGTGTGGAGCCAGCCTGTGTTGAGCACCTTGTCCACGTGACCAGGACCCCATGGAGGACACTGCTGGTTAGATTCGACAGGGGGAACAGGCACAGAGAAGGAAAGTCCCTGACCT
>JAJEJO010051803.1:0-50447 GCA_020662805.1 Glaucomys volans
TGGAGATTCCTTAGAAAACTTGGAATGGATCCACCATTTGACCCTGCTATCCCACTCCTTGGCTTATACCCAAAGGACTTAAAATCAGATTGCCTCAGTGATGCAGCCACATCAATGTTCATAGCTGCTCAATTCACAATAGCTAGATTATGGAATCAACCTAGATGCCCTTCAGTAGATGAATGGATAAAGAAACTGTGGTATATATACACAATGGAATATTACTCAGCCATAAAGAAGAATAAAATTATGGTATTTGTAGGTAAATGGATGATGTTGGAAACTCTTATGCTAAGTGAGATCAGCCAATCCCAAAAATCCAAAAGCCGAATGGTCTCTCTGATATATGAATGATGATGCATAATGTGGGGGGGAAAGATGGCAAGAATGGAGGAAAGATAGCTAGCATAGAGGGAAGGGAGGGGTGGGGGTGGGTGGGGGGTAAAATTAATAACAGAATGTGTGACAGATACCATTGCCCTGTGTACATGCATGAATGCACAGATGGTGTGACTCTACTTTGTGTACAACCAGTGAAACAATAGCTGTACTCCATTTGTGTTCAATGAATCAATAAGTAAATAAAAGAATAAATAAAATAAAAAAAAAAGAAAACTCTCCAACTGCATTCCATTCCTCTTACCATTTTGTATTGTGGTTATCCCCTTTACATCTTTCTATATACTGCTTACTATATACTGCTTAGTTCTTAATATATTCATATAGTTATTATTCCTTTTTTTTAAAATTTTTTTTTGCTGGTGGTGTTACGGGGGTTGAGTCCAGAGTCTTGCACATGCTAATCATTCCCTCTACCACTGAGCAATACTGCAGTTTTACTTCCCCCTTTTTGAGACATATATCTCACTATATTGCCCAGACTGGTCCAGATCTCTTGGGTTCCAGTGATCCTTCTACTTTAGTGTGCCAAGTAGCTGGGACTAAAGACTCATGCCACCACACTCTGCTAATGTAGTTACTACTATTTAAATTTTATTGCAGGGCTGTGACTTGAACCCAGAGCCTCATGCATGGAGGCTAGTGGTTTGCCATTAAACTATATCCCCAGCATTTTTCATATGTTTATTTGTAGACAAGGTCTTATTAAGTTGCCCAGGCCTCAAACTTGCAACCCTCCTTTAGTTTACCGAGTAGCTGGGATTACAGGTATATATCACCACACCCAGTTGTTAATTGTTTATTATACTGGGGGTTGCACACAGGGGTGCTTTATTGCTGAATTACATCCCCAGATCTTTTAATTCTTTTTTTTTTTTTTTTGAGACAGGGTCTTGCTCAATTGCCTGGGTTGGCTTTGAACTTGTGAGCCTCCTGCCTTAGCCTCCTGAGTAGTTGGATATTATTTTTTTATATTAACCTTTAAACAAATCAGTCTCTCACTAACTTTAAATACATTTGCATTTAAATTTTGATCTCAGTGTAAAAAGTAACAAATTTACACATACCCTATTGGTAGCAGGTTCTGTTACAGAACATTAAATGATAAAAACAAGTCCCCAATAAAATTTGCCATTCCTATAAGTTTGAAATTACCAACACAGGTAAGTTTAATTTGAAGAACAGCAGGTTGACAAATTCTCTGCTCTAAAGACTTGTGCACCTGGAAGATATGGACACATTGATATACAAAGAAGAGTAATAGTACAATTATCTTGATGTTAACCAAATTTAGTTTTTTAAGAAAAATTTAGACTCTGTAACGTAGCATAATACTTTAACAGTTATTTGATCAGAATTGTATAAACCCCAATTTTTAAGACTAATTGCTCTAAAGGATAAAACTTAACAGACACAATGCTAAGAGTAAACTAGTGTTTTTAAAGAAATTCTTGTCATTTTAAAAACTATAAACAGTTTCTAATTTATGGTCTCACATACATATAACCACTTAGTTACACAAAAACTTGTTGGAATTTGCCTTTTACTTACACACAGACTTTCTTACCCAGAAACATTTTCTTTTTTCTTTTACTGAATATATTTTCATATCTAGAACCTTCCATTTTCCCTTTCCAGTCTGTTGACTCCTTTTTGTTCATATTTTAAAGCAATTCCTATGAAATTTTTGAATTTAGATAAATTATTCCATTTTAATAAGATGAAATATTTATGTTATTTATAGTACTTTAATTGAATCACAGTTGAAACTTTTGGATTCCTTTGTATATAGAATTGTATTTGTTAGGATTTCACTCTTAGTAACCTTGCTTTTAGTGATGATATAAAATAATTTTAAATCCTTTTATTTACCAATCAGTGAAAACACCAATACTGTTAAAGTATCTTACCCCATGAAATTTAAGGTGTTAAGGTTACTTGATGCATTTTAACAGCATTTAACTTTAACAGCATTTTAACTTTAACCAGATGTCTCTAACAAACATATTCGATTAGTTCTATATATATCAAATCTAATTTACTTATTTTGCTGTAAAAACCAAGATCAGACAAGTATATTGAATAGTATTTGCCATCTCTTTCCTGTGGAAGAAAAGTCCTAAAAAAAATTGATATTACACATTTTATAGACATCAGCATTTTATTAATTTGACCACCTAGAGACTTGTGAGGTTAAATATATTTTACCTTCATTTATTTACCAAATTTAAATTGAACCTTTTAAATCATGTGAATCAAATATATCTGGATCCATTTTTTAAAATTCTAATTTCTTTGAGCACTCTTTATGTCAATCTAATATCATGTACATGATTTTTGGACATAGTATACACTTAATCAAAAACAAAGGTTTTGTAGGTTTTTATCTCCATTGCAATGTAACAAGATGTTCAAAAACCTAAGTTGAATAAAAAATAGGAGTGATCAAAAGTTATGAGCTCAACAAGTACTTGTTATAAAACACTCTTTTTTGTTTTTTCCTTGGGTTAGAAATTGGTCTCCCACTGGGTTTTTTGCTTCCTCTATTGTCATTTCAATGTAAGTTCTACTTGAGATCTGGTTTCAGCAGAAACCTGATGCCTAGGGCATTTTAACCATTTTTATCAGGCCAGGTTTTGAATGCTTAGGAGCTCTGTAATGGACTTTTGTTATTCCTCCTGGGTGGAGGCACATAAAGGGTGTCATTTACATATTGCAAAACAATTATAGATGTTTTATCTCTGAAGCTTGTTGAGTCCTTATCTAGGGATTGTCCAGTACAGTGCTATTTTAAATCTTTGAGGCAACACTGTCTAGATCTAACAGTAAACTAAGCAGCAGCTGGAATCTAAGAGGCACTTGGTCAGGATGATTTGGTGGCCCAAAGACGACCTTTTGGGCCTTGAGGGTGGTAGGGAAGTCGGTTGTTCCCTGAGGGGACTGGGGGCCAATCAACCTCGAAAGTGGGCCATTTTGATTCACAAAACTTTTTTTAAGTTAAATTCATTAACAGAAGCTCTGTAGTCAGTGGCATGTTCTTGGAAGTCCTGAAAATTATCTAAAAAACAAGTTAGAACAGTGGGGCACGTGGTTGGCTGATTCTGTCCCATAGTAGACTGTCCTGGAGAGAGGTGCAACACAGAAAGCAATGCAAAAACACAGAAAACACAAACGGCCATGAACCAGATTGACAAGACAAATACAAACAGACAGACAACGACTGACCAGATTAGGCCCCATGAGGAGGCCTACCAGACTGGGCCCCACAAGGAGGCCTATTAGTGGACAGGAGTGATGTCTCGCCCTGACCTGGGACTGGTGTAAGCAACTATGTCCAGTCTGACCATGACCCCAAGATACAGATAGCTGACTCACCAAAACAGACAGGTTACCAGGTGACTTCATCCGGAATAGCGTCCTGAAGACAGGCTGTAGTCCCCCCAAGAGTGAGGCTGAGGCATGTCTCTCAGGAGCTCCCCTCTACTCAGGGTAGGGCTCCCAGGCAACTGTCACAGGAGGCCAATTTAGGCGTAAGGGCTTGGTGTCGGCGGGACCTCCAAATGTTATGCCCGACAAAAATAAGATCATCCAAGCCATTCATGTAAAGCCAAAAGAAGCCTTTATTTTTTATTTTTTTAGCTGGCCAGTGACAATCACCCTTACACCTAAAAGCATTGTGCTGGGAGATCACCCACTATACCTATTGTTATTTTTAATTGTTTTGTTTTTTAGTCTTCAAACTAAATATGAATGGTTTATGCACTATTCTTGTGATAGCTCATTCTGAATTTGTTCATGTAATTTCTCTTACTAGTGAGTTTTATACCTTTCCATATTTTCTTCTTACTTATTAATGCCTCTTTCAGTTTGCGAAACTTCCTTTAGCATTTCTTATAGATAAGATCTAGTAGAAATATATTCTCTCAGCTTTTGTTTGGGAATTTTATTTTTTATTTTATCTCATCTTCACTTCTAAAGGATAGCTTTGCTGGGGAAAGGGTTCTTGGTTGTTTTTTCCTGCAGTAGTGTGAAAATCTCATGCCACTTTCTCTTGACCTGTAAGGTTTCTGTTGAGAAGTCTGCAGCCAGGCAGATTGGAACACTCCTAAGTCCTAGCATTCATTTTTTTCTCTTGCAGCCTTGAGAATCTTCTCTTTACCTTTCACCTTTGAAAGGTTGACTCTAAGATGTCATTCGTGTGTGTGTATGTGTGTGTGTATGTGTGTGTGTGTGTGTTAGTTACTGGGGATTGAACCCAGGGACATTCTAGCACTGAACTGCATCCCTACCCCTTTTTATTTTTCATTTTGAGATAAGAGCTTGTTAAGGTGACAAGGCTGGCCTTGATCCTGCTAACCTACCTCAGCCTCTGAAGTCACTGGGATTACAGGCATGTGCTACTCTGCCAGGCTTATAAAATGTCTTTTGGTACACTTGGTTGGGTAAAATTTTACTGGTGATGTTTTACTGGAATTGAACCCAGGGGAACTTTACCACTGAGCCACATCCCCACCCCTTTTGTAATTTTATTTTAAGACAGAATCTCAACTTGCCGAGCTGGCCTTAAACAATTTAGACATCTGAGTTGCTGGGATTACAGGCATGCACCACCATGCTTGGCTGCTATTATTATGTTTAAAAATAACTTTCTATCCCTTTTGCACTGAAGTCTTTCTTAAACTACAATAATCTGAATATTTGGATAAAGTTCCCATAAGCTTTCTTCACTCCTCTTCATTCTTTTTCTTTTTCTCCCAACAAAGTATTTTCAAAGTTTGTCTTTAAGATGCTTGTTTCCTCTGTTTGATCTATCCTGCTATTGATGGCTTCATGTTTTTATTTTTTCCAAGTGTATTTTTCAGCCTCAATATTTGTTTGATTTTTTAAATCACTTACATGTGTTTGTTAAGTTTCTGTGTTAGAGTATTGAAATATTTCTCTGCATTTTCCTTAATCTCATTGAGTTTCCTTAAAATAGTTCTTTTTAATTCTCTGAGAGTTTTCCCATATTAATTATGGCTTGTTCAGTTTCTGATACCTTATTAGGTGAAGTCTTCGTTTCCTGAATCCTCTCAATGCTTGTTGGTGACACATTGTCTGGGCATTGAAGGGTTAGGTCTTCCTAAGGTTGCTTTGTTTGTGTCTTTTTAGAAATGAGAAACCAACTTATTTTCTCTGAGCTATAGTCATTTCTACCATTTCAGCAATGGATGGTGGCCAGGTCAATTTGCCAGGTGTCTACTATTGATTTGTCATTCACAGTTTCAATACCAGAGGGCAATCCAAGCCCTGGTTTGTCCCAACTACACTGTTGGTGTGTTGTTCAGAAAGAACTAGGTGAGTACCTAGAATGAGAAGTCTGTTCTCACAATCCTTTCCCTGGCTTGGGTAGGGTTGAGTAGGGCCATATCCCTTGTCTGTAATTACCAACCTATGGTCAGTCACTGTGGGATTCTGCCTGGCTGTGGGCAGAATTACCATTGAAGGTCCAGCTCCAGGCTCCTATGTGACACCTGCAGCCACCAATACCACCAACCTGTGTCACACCCTGATCTCCCAGCCCACCAAGATCAGCACAACACTAGGAGTAAGACCAAGCCTCACACTGCTATTAGCTACCTATGTTCAGGTAGATTCCTGATCCAAGACTTCTGCGACCAGCCACAAGGGATTCTAACTGCAGCAGAAGTCTGATAGACTGAGGACATAGGACATATGTCTTTCCATGGGCATTGGAGCTATTCCAGTGGTTCCATCCATAGGCAGACCTGGGGATATGGGCCATTAGGAGGTTCTGATTGGTTTTCATCAACCTAGCATTAAGTTCAAGGATAACGTCTTGTATTTGTTACCCTGTCCCACCCTTGGCAAATGGAGTCTTGTACCGTATTATGCTGCCCAAGGCTGGGAGAGTGCTGGTGAAGGCAGTCCCTTGGCAGATGCTAAGCCAGGTCATGCTTTAGTCTCACAGTTGTAAGGACGTGAATGGTTTCAGGATACATGGAAACCCACACCACAGCTGGCAGAGATGCAGGCTGAAACAGGGATATGTCTCATTGGTGTACAGATCTCTGCCTATTACCTGGGCAGTTCTAGGGACCCATCTATAAGTACTGACCTAGAGATAGCTGTGCTTCTCAGGGTTGGAGAACAGGTGGTAGAGACAGTACCTTGACCACTAAGTCTGTCACTAAGATCCCTTATATCTCACAATTTAAGGAGGAGGCTGGGTGTGCTTTAAGCTACTTCAAGGCTAGAAATGATGCAGACCAAAACCTGAGTCTGTCCCACTGGTGCACATGTCTCTGCCTGATGCCAAAGCCCATCTAGAGGAACCATCTGTAAGCTTTGGCTTGTGTTCAGGGTTTTCAGTTTCTACCAGGCTGTGGGTCTCACTTTGGTGAACCTGTCACTGGGCTCCAGGACAAAACCCTGTGCTAGTTTTCTTGCATGCTCTCTAGTGGATGGAGTCTTGCTCCTTGCTACTGCCTGAGGTGAAAGGAGCCATGTCGAGGCAGCTGGCTGACTGCTTAACAGTTCCAGCAGCTCATTTTGCAGTATGCCATGGGGCTTTATCCAGTACTGGGTTTCACTGTGGTGAATCTGGTACCAGGCTTCAAGTCCAAGGCCTAGACTCCATTCCCTCTTCCTTCCCCAGGCAGGATGCCTCTCTCTCCACACTGGGTGCTTAGAGTTGGGACAGGGGTAATGTAGGAAACTCTTTCCTGCCTTATTCAATGCATGCTTTTATTTCCTTATATTAAAAGCAGGCACTATGGTTTCTCACCTGATTTTCTTAGGACCTGTAAAGGTAGTTTGGTGTATAAATAGCTGTTCAACTTTGTATACCTGTGGGGACAATTGCTAGAGGATCTTAATAGGCTGCCTTCTTGCTCTTCCCATCTTATACCCATATGATACGTTCATATCACTGGGAATTGGATTCAGGATTCGCCCCCTCCCACAGATACCATAATCCAAGGGTGCTCCATTTTATAAAATGGAATAATAGGTGGGCATGGTTATATGAGCCTGTAATCCCAGTGATTTAGGAAGCAGAGGCAGGAGGGTCCAAAGATCTAGCATCAGTAACCTAGTGAGACCCATATTTTTTATTATGTCAAAATAAAAAATTAAAAGGGCTGGGGACATAGCTCAGTGGTAAGGTGCTCCTGAGTTCAACCCCTAGTACCAGAAAAACAAACAAATAAATAAATAAAATGGAATAAAACTGGATATGGTGACATATGCCTGTAATTACAGCAACTTAGGAGACTGAGGCAGAAGGATTCCAAGTTTGAGATCAGCCTGAGCAACTTAGTGAGACCCCATCTTAAAAAAAAATTTATATACATATATATGTATGTATATATATTATATATATAGCTGGGGATATAGCTCAGTGGTAGAGTGCCCCTGGGTTCAATCCCCAGTACTGCAAAAACAAGCAAATAAAATGGGAAACTATTTGCATAGGACTTATATATGTATCCCCGTGTACTTTATTTATATCTATTAATTAATTCATTTTGAAATGGCATCCCACTGTGTTACCCAGGCTACTGTCAAACTTGTGGGCTCAAGCCATGCTTCATCCTCAGCCTCCTGAGCAGCTGGGACCACAAGCATGTATCACTATGTCTGGCTTCCTCCAGTATACATTAAATCATCTCTAGATTACTTATGATATCTAATACAATGTGATATGCAATAGTTGTTGTACTGCATTGTTTAGGGGATGATGACAAGGAAAAAAATCTGGCTGCTGGGGTGGCACATGCCTGCAATTTAATACCAGTGACTTTGGAGGCTGAGGCAGGAGGATCACAATTCAAGGTCAACCCAGGAACTTAGACCTTAAGTAATCTAGCGAGACCCTGTCTCAATAATAAAAAAGTAAAAAAAGGGCTGGGGACTTAGCCAATCCAAACACAATTTTAAGAAAAAATATTTGCAAACCAGGCACAGTGATGCAGGCCTATAGTCCAAGAGACTTGGGAGGTTGAGGAGGATGGCAAATTCTAGGCCAGCCTCAGCAAATTAGTGACACCCTATCTCAAAAAATGCCTGGGGATATAGCTGAGTGATATACCACCTCTGGGTTCAATTTCCAGTACCCTCTCTGAAAAAAGTATTTGTGATCTGTGGTTGGTTGAATCCACAGATGTGGCACTGATAGGCACAGTGGGCTGACTGCATGAGGTTCTTTCTAACATCCTCTAAAACATCCATAGTTCCTTTATGTTGTGTATTCTCTCAACTTGTCTAACTATATATATTTATTAATCAACATCTAAACCATATTTTAATCTTACATATTTATACAAAAGCATATACTCCATAAAGGGATGGGACTATGTCATGCTTGCTGGAGTTATTTTTTGTTTTTTGATTTTTAGGTGCAGGGTTTTCTGGTTTTTTTTTTTTTTTTTTTTTCCTTCTGCATCTCCACCCTCTTGAGGTTACTTATATTGACCTGTATCCTATGTTTTTCTCCATGCTTATATAACCATATACATATATTGTCAAATAAAACACCCAAAATCCTATTTAGTAAGAGGAGACTTTCTGGTAGTCTTTGGTGGGAGGACATTGACAATATGCTTTGCCTCATTTCTCTTAGGACACTTGTCTGTGGGGAGGGACCAGCTGCCAAGTAAGCTGACCAAATACCCTGAAATCAGCAGGCTGTGAGGAAGTCCAAATTAGTTACATGCCAGGGGGGGGGGGGGGGGGGGTGGTGTCCCTGAAACTAAGTGACTGCAGAGAGGTATTGGTCAGGTGCTAGATTTTCCAACTCTATTCTTACATTCCACCCCTGCCTTCTGACTTCAACTACCTTCAACTGCAAGAGGCCTCAAGCCAGAATGGCCTGGCCTAGGCCTTCCTGAGTTGCTGACCCACAGAAACCGCAAGAGATAATAAAATGATTGTGTTTGAAGCCACAAAGATTTGGGGTGGTGTGACATATACAATAAATAATAAGTATCTGGTGCATGGTGGTTGCTCAGTATGTGGTAGCTGTTATTGTTGTTATTGTTATTATTTTGACTTGTAAGAAGTAAGGTTATTATGTGCAAAATTCCCAACACCTAAATTTTGTTTCCAGTACATTTTCTTTGACAAAAACTTGTGGAATGGTGCCAACAGATCGACTCAATGTATTTTAATCCTGATACCAAAATAATGTAGACCAATCAATATTCCTCAGTAAAGGAATGAGCTCATTTTAGAGCAATGCTAGAAAGTATACTATTTGCTATTCTTTGAGGAGGACGTTGTGTTTAGAAAATACATGTAACTTTGTAACTTTAGAATCTGCATCAGTGGTTAAATATTTCCTGGTCCCATCTTTCTCTGGAAGTGATACATTGAGCCTAACATGTTTTAAATTAAGATTAATGTGGTCTATTGAAAAGTGCTCCTAATTGACTTTTTTTGTGGGGGGAGTACTGGGGATTGAACCTAGGGGTACTTTACCACTGAATTACACCCCCCAGCCATTTTCCATTTTTTCTTATTTTTTATTTTGAGACAGGGTTTTGCTAAGTTGCTTAGGGTCTTGCTAAGTTGCTGAGGTTGGCCTTGAACTTGTGATCTTCCTACCTCAGCCTCCCAGGTTGCAGAGACTACAAGCGTGCACCACTGCACCCAGCTAATTGAATATTTTTTTGAATCACAAAAGTACACATATTAACTTTAAAAAAATAGAAACCATTTTAAAAGCAAAAAAATTTCAGAAAAATAGGGTGTGTCGTAAGAAAATGAAGATGTATAAGGCAGCTGGATACCGTGGCACATGCCAGTAATCCCAGGGACTCTGGTGAGCTGAGATAGGAGAATTGCAAGTTCAAGTCCAGCCTCAGCAATTTAGTGAAACCAGGTCTCAAAATTAAAAAAAAAAAAAAAAAAAAAAAAAGAAAAAAAAGAAAGGAAAAGAGGCTGCTGGGAATGTAGTTCAGTGGGAAAGCACCCCTGAATTCAATCCCAGAATGGGTGGGGGGAGAAAAAGGATATATAAGACCATCTGTTACTGAAAGTTCTGCTGCCCTTGTCCCTGATGACAACCCAATAACAAGGACATGGTTTTGAGAAAAAGGAAAAAGAAGTTTTATTGCTTTGCTTACAAAGGAGAAACACAGGGGACTCCTGCTCCAGAGGTTGTGATTCTGCCTATCAGGGGGTGTAGGGGGCTTTTAAAGAGGTGGTTCAAAGGCTACATTCCACATATTCTGTCCAGAAGTTGTAATTCACTTGTTAATTTGGGAGACTGTCATTTCTGAGGTCTTCTGGTACCTTTCCCAAAGTCTGACTTACTTCGTTCCTATAGTGGGACAGGTTGGGGAAGAAAGGTCATCCGGTTTCCCCTGAGATTAGGTAGTAAGAGAGATTAGTGAGGAGCAGGGAGAAAGGTAGAGAAGAAACATATCCTTTTTTAAATCATTAAAAAAAAATTACAGTGGCAGAACAGCAAGGGCTATATTCAAAGCATAAAGTGGACCACTATCACATCTCCTTTATCCAACTTCAATTAGGATCACGCACATGATTTAACCTTATCAGTTGCTTAATACGTATTCTTCCATACCCTACCCTTTTTTGCTCATGTAAGCACAAGTGTGTATAAATATATTTATATAGATGTGTATGTATTTACCAAGGTATTGTTATTTAATTGGTGGCTTTTAAAAAAAATGGAAGCACATTACATTAATATTCTTCAACTTGCTTTTTTTTACTTGATAATATATTTATCACCTTTCTAAATTAGTGTATATAATATGTGTTTGTTTCCTATAACAAATTACCATCAGTTTTTGTTTCTGTTTTTTGGTACTGGGGTTCAAACCCAGGGATCATTGTGCCACTGAGCTACAAACCAGACCTTTTTATTTTTTATTTTGAGGCAGGTTCTTGTTGAGGCTGAAACTGGCCTTAAACTTGCAATTTTCCTGCCTCCTGAGTTCCTTAGATTACAGAGACTTTTTTTCCTCTCCTTCCTTTGTTGTTGTTGTTATCTTCTCCTCCTCCTCCTGCTGCTCCCCCTCTTCTGGGGATTGAAGATAGTGGTATTCTATCATTGAGCTACATCCACAGACCTTTTTAATTCTATTTTGAGACAGGGTGTTGTTAAATAGCTCAGACTGGCCTGAACTTGAGATTCTCCTGCCTCAGCCTCCTGAGTAGCTGGGATTATAGGTATGTGCTACCATAACAGCAGGTTTGCTTTTTTCCATCTTCACTTATCTTTTCTCCTTTCTTTTTTCCTCTTAAAGTTTTTCTTTTTTAAAATTCTTTCCTTTCCCTCACCTCCTCTCTCTCTCTCTTTCTCTTGTACTGGCGATTGAACCTGTTATCCCTGAACTATACCCTCGTGTTCTCCCACACCTTCTCTTAAGGTTACTTAGTTATTCATTTTCAAACATGTCCTATATTTTTCTCTATGCTCAATAACTATGTATATATATTGTCAAATAAAAAAGATGACTTAGTAAAGAGAGACTTTATTTGAAAGAATTATTGCCAGGGAGGGGTGAGGCTTACTGCAGTGGAAAGAGGGGGTGCTATTCTCTGACTGGGGGGAAGAAAAATGAAAGGGTGGCTTGACTGATAGTACATGAGAGACTGTTTTACCTGAGGTCAGCTTATTTTTAGGAGGGGCCTTAAGGAGAGTTTATAGGGTTTGCTCAGCCTTAGGGCAGGTGAAAGTACAGAGGCTAGGAAAGGAGCAAAACCTTATCAAGAATTTTGTTTTGGTTGGTCAGTGGGTACAAGTAGTTCAGCCAATCATTTGTGAGATAAAAAAATAGTAGAGCAGAGGGAACAGAGGGAGGGAGGAGGTGAGGGAAAGGGAAGTACAGGGGACTGAACTGAAGTAAATTATATTCCATGCTTTTATAATTATGTCAAAAAAACCCCCCAGTATTATTTATATCTATTTTAAAAAAAGGAATTTGGAAGATCTGTGTATCACCTTTTCCCAAGGGAACATTTGTGAGTCTTATCAAAATTATATAGAGGATAGGGTTGGGGTTGTAGCTCAGTGGTAGAGCACTTGCCCAGCATGTGTGAGGCACTGGGTTTGATCCATAGTACCACATTAAAAAAATAAATAAAAGCATTTTTAAAAACTCTCTTCCTTTAAAAAAAAAATCATATGGAGGTGCTTCTTTGTACTGTGTTGTTTACAGGAACACAAAAGTGTGGGAGATTTTTAAATCGTAACTATTTTCCAGGAGCACAGAGCTTGGGTAAAATTCAACATTGTCAATATGCAGGGTTTAATGTGCTGGGCCCTAAGAAAAATGAGAGCCTATTAAATATAGTTCTAGTGCCCTTGTAGTGCTTCATGATGTGGTTGTTTGATACTATTCAGTCAGTCCTTTATGGATGACTTAATTTTCAAGGCTTTTCCCTCCATTTCACTTCAGTAATTTACCCCCCCCCCCCCCACACGGGCCTGGAACAAGTTAGTAATCGCTCTATCAATTAGCTATATCTCCAGCTTTTTCTATTTTGAGACAGGGTCTCACTAAGGTGCCCAGGCTGGCTTCCAACGTGTCATCCTCTTGGTTCAAGCTCCTGAGTTGCTGGGATCACAGGAGTGCACCACCACACACCAGGTTCACTTCAACAGTTTTTAAAATAAATCGTTTCATTTAAACTTTGGGGTTTTCAGCTGGGTGCCAATCCCTGTGCATCCGGGGCTGAGGTAGGAGGATTAAAAGTTTAAGACCCGCCTCAGCAAGCAGGACCCTCAACAACTTAGTGAAAGCCTGACTCAAAATTAAAAATAAAAGGACTGGGGATGTAGCTCAGGGGTAAATCTCCTCTGGGTTCAATTCCCAGCTTGTTTGTTTAAATCAAGTAAACAAAAAATCAAACAAAAAATGAACTTCAGGGTTCCTGTAGTTGATAAACTTGGAATTCCTGAAGCTACGAAAAACCTATTTTTTTTCATCTTTCAAAACCTATTTATTTTTCTTAGAATCTTTTTACAGAAAACTGCCCACTCTTAAATGTGCTGTTTTTTTCTTGTCCTCCACCTCCCCCAAGGAAGGAGGTGGAGGGGTGGGTGTGGGGAGTGGGAAACAGGACCAACACCTTTTCTTTGTCTTCTCCTTCCCGGAAGCAAGTACTCAAGCAGACCCATTGACTTCCTTCTGTCTGGGAGACTCCGGAACTTTCCCACCTCAGTCCTTAGTCCCTCTTAATCCCTCTGGGTCGGCGGAAGCGTCGGAAGGTGTGGCCCAAGACGCAGCATCCTGGATGAGTGCCAGGGGCCGGCAGCGTGTCCCTCCCGGCACCCCCAGGACAGCTCTGCATGTTTCAGGAAAACCCAACACACTCCTAAGGAAAGACGTTCGGAGCTCCTCGCCACAAAGGCACGTTTCCAGGATCTTTTAAGATCTTGCCGTTGTTTTGCAAGGAAACACACACACGCCCCTGGAACGTCTCCTTAGTTCTTCCAGAGGGGGCCATCCTGTATAAATCAGAGAGAGGGAGACCCGCAGAAAAAGGGAGAGGTCAGTCGGTCCCGCCAGTTAGCAAAGTTCAGGTAGTTAACTACCTCTCTGGTTTTTAGTTAGGACATCGTGAAGCCAATCACAGTCACCTCGGATCACCCCATTTGCTGATTTCAAACAAGGAACCATAAAAACCTGAAATGCACATTAGGTGTCACAAAACACTGAAGCTCGACTGCCAAGGTGGAAAAAAAAAATTGCCCTTTCTCCTCCTACTTTGTGGTGCCCTTTCTCCACTACTTCTGTGGTGCCAGGTTGCAATCTGCAAATGTATTGTCTGGCCCTTGGGGCTTGACAGTTAATGATTTGTCGCAGAAGGAGCCCGACTGAGGAGCGAGAGGGAAGCGAGCGAGCAAGCGAGCAAGCGAGCTAAGGAGGAAGAGCAAGCGCAGGGCCTGAGCCGAGTCCCCGCCGGCTGCACAGGCGCCGCCTCCTGTCTTCCAGGCCCGGGCACTTCGTGGGGTTCCGGGTGCAGGGCGCGCTCAGGGGTCCTCATGGAGGCAGACTCGCAGGCGAGTCTCGGCACCCCGCTGCCCAGCGCGCTAGAAGAGGCGGGTACGTTCGGCAGCCTGCTGCGCAGGATAAAAGGCAAACTCTTCACCTGGTGAGTGGAAGGAGCGCGCAGCGGCCGGGTCCGGGCGGCGGGAGCCGGAGGAGAGCGCGGGCCAGACGGGGCTGGCGACCGGCTCGCACGTGTCTGCGGAGCAAGGAGGCAAAGGTGGCGGCGGCGTGGACTTTGGTTCTGGGAGCTCAACACGAGCACCAAGGATGTTGCGCTTTCACCTGGCTTCATTAGTTGCTTCTTGCCCCTTCGGCCCTCTCTTATGTCGTGGCGCTCTATTTCAGGGGATCTTGGGGACGTTCACCCTGTTGGCATTGTTATGTCGGGTCCCCGGTGGCCTTCCGGCGGATGCTGTAGAGAAGGGGTACCCATCCTCGGGTTTGGCAGGTGGATGAGTTCCACTTCCTGGCACAGCGCCCGCATTCCTTCTGCCTCTGATCCTGTCAGACGGGGCCCGGTGATCTCCACTGAGTTCACCCAAGTAAGAAATCCAGGTTAGGTTTAGTAAGGCTGCCGGGTGGGAAGACCAGAACCTGCCTCCTTGGGCCTGGAGCTAGGTGACACGGCCACCTCCGGGGCTGGAATCCAGGGAAGCCTGTTTATGGTGTCACTCCCGCTCTGTGGGAAGTAGGGAGAAATGTTCTTAAGGAGCTGGCAGCGATTCTGGGGAAAGCATTTCTGTGGTTACTGAAGGACTTGCATTCTGGAAATACAGATAACCCGGGACCTAAATAATGAAAGCCATTTATTGAGTGTTTATTCTGTGCCAGATATTGTGCATAGCTATTTATATGGATTGGTATCATCTTATCCTCCCGACTAGGAGATGGTACTATTGTTATACCCACTTTGCAGATGGAGAAACAAAGAAGGCTAAACAATTTGGCCAGGGCCATTAGATGACCTGTAAAGGGGTGGTGCCTGTAAGTTCTGGTCCAAACCACACCTTAATTTCTCCTGACCAGGCCCCTCCTAAAAGGGGCATTTGATTTTTTTCTTTTCCCTTTAGAGATCCTGAAAGCTACATTCTGAAAAGCCATACTACTTTCAAAACTAGATCAATAAAGGTGTATGCATTTTTGTCATACACTTAAGTGTAGTTTTAAATAGATGCACATGTTTAAAGGAGAAATTTGCTCAAAAATCACCTTGTCTCCTAAAGGTTGTGTATATCCTGATAATGTAGCTTAAAGTGCTCAGCTTTGAAGTAATGTAATGATATGACCAAGGACACAGATTCTGTATTCAAATCCTGGCTGGGTAGACTTGGGCAAGTCACTTAACTTCTCTGTGCTCCATTTTTTTTTTTTTAATTTGTAAAAAGGATATAATCATAGTAACTACAAGGTCTGGGAATGTAACTCAGTAATAAAGTGAATGCTTAGCTTGTACAAGTCCCTGGATTCAATCTCTAACACCAAAAATAAAATGAAGTTAAAAACAAAAAACAAAAACAAAAACAAAACCCAAACCAGAACCAAACCAAACCAAACCAAAACAACCCCCCAAACCAAACAAATTAAAAAACCAAGACACCCCCCCCCCCCCCCCCCCCCCCGCCCGCCCAAACCTCAGGACAGTACTTATCTTGTAGGACTGTGTGAAGATTAACTGGGTGACTACACATGGTTACACAGGAGTGGGCACACAGAGTCTGGTCATTTCAGTGCCTGCATGGGTTGCTGTCACCATTAGTTCTCTCCATTCCTGGGTGATGGGAACATGGAGGTGATTGCTCTAGGAGATGCCTGTGGCCCTGAGGTTGGGGCAGATGATATAGCAGATTTCAGTTTAGCAAGATATAATAAGTAGCAATTATTACATTAGCAATTCTCCTAATAGTCTCATATTTTCAGAGTTCTGGTGTGTTTTACACTTAAGAGATTCTAGTAGCCTATGTATTTATTTATTGTGGTCCTGGGGATTGAATCCAGGGCTTTGCACATGCTAGGCCAACACTTTACCACTGAAATATACTTCCAGTCCTTTTAATTTCATTTTGAGATAGGCCTTTCTAAGTTGCCCAGGCTGTCCTCAAACTTATGATCCTCCGGCCTTAGCCTCCTGGATAGCTGGGATTACAGGCCTGTTCCACTGCACTCATCTAGTTGCCTCTTAAATCTGAGATTTCTTCTAACTCCAAATGTACTTCCTTTTTTCTTTCTTTATTTTTTTATTTTCTTTACTTTTTTCTGGAGGCTTTTTACATTTCCAGTGATAGAGTTCTTTAACAGCAAGAATCATGTTATTTTCATTTTTATATTCCTTACAACCCTTAGCACACGAATGAATGAAAGAATAAATGAGGGAGTGGCTGAGGGCTGACAAAGGTTCTTGAGGCTTCTTTTTCATTCAGTCACACTCCCCAAATTCTTCACTTTATTGATCTTTATTCTGAGGGTCGTGGCCTGGATGTTCTTTTTTGGTGGGCTGGGATCTTTGTTTAGTGAGGTTTTTGGTCCTACCTATGCCAAACATCTAGGCACTTGAATTCTGGGTGGCAATTTCTCCTTGCCCAGTCTAGCAACAATAACGACAAAGTGCAAATTGCCAGATATCCAGAACGCCTTATTCTCAAGTTAAACTTATTACTTATTCTCAAGAGTTAAACTCTATTACTAAATTTTCCCCCAGGTTTTAGTTTAGTTTAGTGAATGCCCATCTGTGGTGAGGGAACTGTGGGGGATGGAGAGCGGTTGGTGAATGGAGATGATGTGTTACCATCATGTGGACAGAATGCAGAGGGATTAGTTTGTAATCACACAGCTGTTTTCTACTCCTTTTACCAAACAGAGGTAAGAATAGCCCTTTTGGCAATTGGGCACTAAGTACAGGACAAAGTTGGGGGCCCGGAACTCATTCATTATGAGAAGTACATATTCTAGGTGACCCCAACTCTTAACTATCTGCCTCCCTAAAGTACAGACAGCTTTTCTGTCTGTAATGTCTTGTAATGTGATCAACAATTCACATTACTCATTCAGTAATTTTATTGAGCACTTACTATGTGCTAGGCATTTGTGATAATGAGTACCACATAGTCCCCAACAGACTCTGCTCTTAATTTTTACTTTCATCATTTATCAGGATCAACTCAGATGACCGATGCTGTAACAAAAGTCAGTGGGTGGCTAGAAGTACCTGAAGATGCTTATTATTTAATTGTATACCATCAGGCAGTTTACATTCTGTCCCATAGATTCTTTTCTTTCCTTTCTTTTTTTTGAGAAAAGGGGAAAGAAGGTTTATTGTTGGTTCAAGGCCAACCTCAACATCTTAGCAAGACCATGTCTTAGAAAAGGGCTAGGGATGTAGCTTAGTGATAGAGTGTTCTTTGCTTCAACATTCAACTCTTAGTACACACACACACACACACACACACATATATAATTTTGGGGTGACTGTCCTGTACATTGTAGTACATTGCAGCATCCCCGCCTCTACCCAATTGATGCCAGTATAGCACTCACTCCTCTCCTCACTCTTACCTTACTTATGGCAATCAACAATGTCTCCAGATATTGCCAAATGTCTCCTGGGGGAGAAAATCACCCTTTTGAGAACCACCTTTCTATGTTATTGTTTCTAACTGCCCTAGAGTATTGGGTGTCTCCCTGGCCCCAGATAATTTCCAGCACTCAGCCTCCACAAACAACATTGAGTAGTCCCATACATGTCACCACTGTTGCTGAAGAAGAGCTAATGACTAGGCTGGGTGAGTCCCCCTAGGTAATTTTAGGTAGAGGGGAAGGGATATACCCCAGGATGGAGAAATCTTGGGTAACCACTGTTGATTACTATTGTTCAGTGCACTTGCATTGGGCTGTTTTATCATCTGCTTGGAATAAGGAGGCAGCTTCTCAGGTGGTAGCCCCTTAGCCCAAGGAGCTTGGAGCAGGTGGGTGGAGGAATGGTTGCTGGCTGGACAGTCTGACCTGTTTTGTTAATTTCTTAACGCTGCAGGGAGATGTGAAAGGAGCAGGCAGTACCTCTCCCCACGCAATGTGAGGGAGAGGTAAAAGTAGAATTTAAAAGTGTGTGTCTAGCAGGCCCTCCACTAGGCCTCTGGTCACTCTGCCTTAGGCTATAGTCCTCTCCCTCCTCCAGACCAGTTCTAGACAACCTCTGGATTCTTCCTGTTTTTCTTCACTCCTTTTTTTTCACTTTGAGGTGAAGGAAGAAGCAGTGGCTGCCCGTGCCTATTCCCCATTTTGATAACACTTCCAAAATATTCCCAGATTCCTTCTCCCTCAATCCTTACCTTCATTACTTCAGTGTAAGCCTTTATCTTTTTTTTTTTTTTTTTCTTTTCCTGGCTACAAGTCTATTCAAAACAAAATAATGCCCTCCAACTTCGCTGAGGTGGCTGGCCATATCCACAACCAAATCCGCCTTTGACCTGGAATTTGGTTGCTGACCCAGCCGTAGCCTCAGCTTTCTCGTCAGCACCGGGGGGCACAGCACTCCATCTGTAGGTGTCTCTGTCAGCTTCCCCTGGGTGAGTCTTGCAGGTGGCTCGCCCTCCAGACATTTGGGCGGAGGCCTGCCAGTTTCTGGCCCACTATGGCCTAGACTGGCAGGCACAATCTCAGGCGGCAGGAGGAGGTAATCATGGAGACCGGATGCCCTCGATGGTAAGGTACCGTAGAAATGTCTCCAGACAAACTATTCCTTCACATAGCCTGGAGACTTGAGAGACCGCCTGGCCTTCCTGACGTGAAGGTTGGGCACATTCTTATCTGCTGGCTCTGGGTGCTTGGGCATGTGGACATCCTTCTTGGCTAACATTACTCCCTCCTTAAAAAGGAGTTCATAAATGGCAATCCTATTCTTGAGCATCAACCTTGAGGAGGCTTCAGGGTCTGAGGCCGAGGCAGGAAAAGCTGGCAAGCCTTTATCTTAATCTCTCAGCTGGACTCTTGTGGCAGCTTCCATTCACATGACCTGCCTTCCTCCTTGATCACCTCACTACTCAGGACCCAGAGTGATACCAACTAAGAAGAAAGGGCACCAACGGCTGTCAATACATGGGAATTCACCATGTATCAGCTATCCTACTTACATTTCGTCAATCCTATAACACTCCTATAGAATAGGTTTTTAGTACCACTTGGCAGAGTTGGTAAGTAACTTGCCTAGGACTAATGGCTGCTGAGAGGCAGAACTAAGGGAATTTCATTTGATTCTAAACACAGACTGGCTTTACTATTTCTCACATCTCACTGTGACATATTCAAACTGAAACTTTTTGAGATTCCTCATATCACCTACACCAGTGGTTTGCAAACTGGTGGTGGTAGGGTTCTTGGGGTTCCCTGGAGGTTCCTTAGGGTTCTCCATGGGGGACAAATGAAAAATTAGGAGTTTGTGAGCTTCTGGGAGGGCCTCTGGAGCTGCCACCAGATCTGCTGATTGCTGGTTTTATAGGTGGGCTTTTGTGCTGTCCATTTGGGTTGCAGTAACAGCAAGGTTACAGACTGGGTACTTATGAACAACAGAAATTTATTTCTCATAGTTCTGAAGGCTGGGATGTCCAAGATCAAGGCTCTGGCAGATGTGGTGTCTGGTGGAGGCCCACTTCCTGCTTCATGGAGGGCTCTTTTCTTGCTGTGTCCTCATAGCGCAAGGGGTCAGAGAGCAGTCTGGTGTTTCTTTTACACGGCCACTAATCTCAATCACAAAGACTCCACCCTCATTACCTAATAACCTCCCTGACCCTCACCTGCAACTGCCATCACACTGGGGATTAGGTTTCAACATGGATTCTGGGGAGACAAACATTGAGTCCACAGCTATGTTGTCTGAAGAAAGATTTCTGCAACTAAAACGGGTCTCAAAGACACTGGTTACTAGATAGAGTTCAAGTTCTGCTGCAGCTGCTGACACTGCCCCTCCTGCTCCCTCTTTCTCCTTTACCTTTTCTTTTCTTTTCTTTCTTTTTTTTTTTTTTTTGTATTGGGAATTGAATCCAGAGGTGCTTTACCACTGTTACATCCCAAGCCCTTTTTATTTTTTTATTTTAAGAAAGGGTCTCACTGAGTTGGTTAGGATCTTGCTAAGTTGCTGAGGCTGACTGGCTTTGAACTTATGATCCACCAGTCTCAGCTCCCTGAGTTTCTCGGATGAAAGGTGTGCAGCACCATGTCCGTTCACAGTTTTTTTATTGTGATAAAATGTATGTAACATAAAATTTACCATTTTAACTGCATTTATGTGTACAATTCAGGAGCATAAGTACTTTCACAGTATTGTGCAACCATCACCAATGTGTAGTTCCAGAACTTGGTCATCCTTCCAAACATAAACTCCGTAGCTGTCAAACAACTCTGTGTCCCCTCCCAGCTCAGCCCCTGGCAACCCCTGTTCTACTTTCTGTCTCTGTGAATTTGACTTCTCTCGAAGATTCACATCAGTGGAGTCTCACCATATTTGTCTTTTTGTGAGAGCTTAAACTTCTCGTTATGAACTACAAGGGCCCCACCACCAGCCCACTGCCCCTCCAGGCTCATCTCCCAGAATGTGCAACTCTCACTTGGTAGTTGCAGCTGATTCCTGTGTGCAATGCCATGGCTGCGCCTTTGCCACGTGGTTCCCTCCTGGGTTGCTTTTGCTGTTTGGCCTCTTCTCACGGAGGCCTAAAGACGCTGTAGACAGCACCAAGTTGGAGAGTTGTTTTTGCTGACTCCTTTCAATTTCTCTTTACAAACATCTTGTTTGGGTGCCCCTCTTCTCCCCGTCAGGTCCTGTTCTTAACTCATCATTGCACTTACCATGTTGCAGGGTGAAATATAATTCTCACCCACCTGAGAAAGTACCTTAAGGTTAGAGGCCACAGTTCATTTTGGAAGTTCCTGCAATATTTTGTTCTTGGCACAGAACTGAAACGGTAGCAATTCTTTCCATTTTGGAGGTAGAATTGATTTCTAGGAACAGTAAAAATCTATTTTCAGCTAGATTTGGTAAGTAAAATGTAAAAATTAGGACTGAAGTAAAATTAGGCTATTTCTGGGGAGGAAATTTCAGAGATGTTTCCAAGGTAACCACAAACGTGGAAGATGTGAATTGCCCTCCAGGAAACTCCTTTTGTATGTAAGTTTGGGTAAGTTTATTAAGACTATAAAAACTTCTTTATGTTGTTGTTTACTAAGTATCATCAGGAAGAAATTATCATCTCACACAGGCTAACTTCTCAAATAACTTCAAACTTACTCTTCTGAGCATTAACATTTATTTTTTAATCCAATTGAACGGCACCATTTATGTAATGGTTTTCTCACTTCTGCTAAATCATTTGTTCATACTATTTTTTTGGCAGCCATTCTCCAACCCTTAATTGGTCTGTACTGAACAACTCTCTAGGGTAGGCCAACCCATTTAATTAGTGCGTCCATTTGCAATGAATTCTAGAGATTTTGCCAAGAAAAAAAAAAGTAAAACATTATTTAAAATTCTTCATGGCATGTTTAAAAGATATGAGAATACTCTTTTTCATAAAAATGCACATGAGCATGATGCCACCTTTTCTTCTTGATTCAGGATCATCATGAACTTGATTCTTCTGAATGGCAATAATATGCTCAGAGACACTTAAGTGAATTACTTATCTTATTTTTTCCAACTTTTCTCCCAGTTTGTCAACATATGATGTGTGTGTGCTACCAAGCATATCTGGGGAAGCCTGTGTTTTTTCTAAATGATGATTTCTAACCCAATAACACTACAGGAGCCAGACAACTCAGTTCCTTAGAACTACTTGCTGCGAAAGTGTGAATAAGCTCTGAATAAAGATTTGAATGGTTTTTATTTTAATAAATTATAGATGTTTCTAATCTGCAGATTTTGGAATATTTATTTTGGATGGTTACATGAGTCTTTGTTAATTGAAAGTCATTAGGACAAGTGGTATGTCACAAAACCTGTCATATGTTAATGATGCAGGACAGATTCTGTGAAAAACTACATGAAAAATCCATCCCAAAACTTCTTCCTAAAAGGCTGGAGTATTGAAGAAACAAATTGATTCAGTTTCCTCACTCCAAGTCCATCCTGAAAATTTGAGGCTGTTTCAGCTGGGTGTAGCACATTTTCTCAGAGAATTATTAAAACATTTCTGCTCTACAAGAGCTTAGGATATATTTGGGGAGAACAGCATTTTTTGAAGCTTTTCACAGTGGTATCAAATGAGAGATAAAAATAATAATAAAAAGCAAACTTTATTAAGTTGTACACTTAGAGCAACCACACTAATTCAGGACTTTGGGGGTGGGAGGATTAACTCATGTAATGCTTCCACTAACTTTCTGCAGTCAGCATTTTAATACTATAATTGCTAGCCCTATTGACACATGTGGAAGCTGAGGCACAGAGCGTTTAGGACATTTTCCTAACAGCATCAGTCACACAGTAGTGAGGAATGCAACACTGCACTACCTGTTTTTTGAGAGATGGACAGAAACAAACAAATAAACCCCCCAAAAACAAAACAGGTCTTGGGCAATCTTCTCCCGGGCTTGCTCTGGGCTGCTTGTATCTCCACTGTGACAGAGAATAAGTACATCACAGGATAAATAAAAAAAAGTATCTTCCTGGAGCATCATTTGACTAATTTTTTTAGACTCCAGTTGCATGGAAGTGGATTAATCATAATTCCTGGCTTGTGACATACTCCCATTGTTGACCCATGAGTGGCTCAAATGATTTTTTAATGTAAGAAGTTTCCATATATTTACCATCAGTTTTTCAGTTTTGTAAAACTAAATTCATATGCATCTAGTGGTAATCCCTCATCTATCCCCTTACTCTTCTACCACAATTGAGTATTATCTGGAATCTTCTTTAGTTCCTATTTTCATATAGTTTTGTATTTCTGTGTATTTCTACAAGGTATGTTTCAGTCACAACTTTTAACTTTATAAAAAGGATACTACGCTGTGTGAAATCTTGAGCTCTCTCCTCTAAGTCACATTGCTGAGATAATCCATCTTGCATGGTGCTGTAGAACACTTGCTTTTTCTCTCAACAGTATTCTTTTTTTTTTTTTTTTTTTTTTTTTTTGGTACTGGGGATTGAACCCAGGGGCACTCCACCACTGAGCCACATCCCCAGCCCTATTTTGTATTTTATTTAGAGACAGGGTCTCACTGAGTTGCTTAGGGCCTCGCTAAATTGCTGAGGCTGGCTTTGAACTCGCCATCCTCCTGCCTCAGCCTCCCGAGTAGCTGGGATTACAGGCTTGCGTCACCACGCCCAGCTTCTCAACAGTATTCTTTCCTGTGAGCACATCATTCCTCAACCATTCTGTTTCTAGGCATTTAGGATTTCCCAGGTTTTTCTCTCTTGCAAACAGGACACGCCCTTTGCACATTATGTTTGTATTAAACAGACCCCTCTCTACACTTTGCATTTACATGAGTCTTAAAGACACCACCTGAGTGCTTGCAGCAGGTTTCCCACCGGGACTCCTTTGCTTCTTTTGGAGAGTGGAAGTTCACTGCGGAAGTTTGAGAGTAGTGAGCGTTGGCTGAATGAAGCCAGCAGCAGGGAGGCTGAACAGGGGGAGGAGTGTGGCAGTGTTTCTGGTCTGAGGTCTGTGGGATGATGAAAGGCTGGGTCAGATGGGATGACTCACAGCAGATCTCCCCTCCGCCTCCGTTCCTCTCACTGGGCTGGGTCCCCAGAAGCTTGTAGCTCAGGTTTAGACTCCTGTTTTCTTCAGGTGCCTGGTTGGTGTTTGATGAATGTATTAGGTCAGTTCTTAGAGAAATCCAACTCTCCACTGGCCTAGGAAAACAACAGGATTTATCACTTTACAGAGTCAGGAAGCTGCCAAACCACAGGGAGGCCAGGGAAGCAGCTGGAGCCAGGAGCCCCACCACACCAGGGTTCTGTGTCTGTCTCTGTTCTTTATGTTCACTGTCACCTTCATTCTCCCAAGAGCAGGCCAGTTGTTTTGTCTTCATTCGAAGATTAAATTTTGTAGTTTAAGTCACACACACACAAAAAACCAATGAAAAAGTCAAGTTTTGAAAACCATTTTTGGTTGGATAATCCATGAGGAAGTAAGTTTAGATGTTATAACAGTTAAACAGTCCTTCAAAACTTCTTTTTCAGCCTCAATGAACAGGCAGTATTAATTTTATGGGATGTGGCTTCTTGGCTGCTGTTGAGAGCAGGGTTAATCTGTTTTCAGTTCTTGTGCCAGATTGGGGTGGGTGGAGGGAGAGGGGGTTGTGTCTATCCCAAGGACATAAACTCTTGTAATCTGGACTTGAAACAGCAGTGCACTTATGACTCAGTACCAATCCCACGCTTCCTAATCCTGCCCTCTTCCATCCCTGTACCTACCTTTCTAGCCCCCTGGTGCTCCTGTGTGTCCACCTGGGTGCTTCTCTTGGAATTCATACAGCGGAATCCGGGGAGAGGAGAGATTCTGGAAGCAGAGGCAAAATCCTCCACATACTGCCCACAGCATAGGGCTCCCCTTGCTAGTTATCGCCTCCCCAAATATAGGATCTACAACTCAAGTCAGTCTGTTACATACCCAAAAAGAATAGGTGATTTGAAAATGTGTTTCCATTCTAGCTAATCAAAAACAGAAGGATGGGGCTGGGGATATAGCTCAGTTGGTAGAGTGCTTACCTTGCTTGCACAAGGCCCTGGGTTCAGTCCCCAGCAACACCAAAAAAAAAAAAAAAAAAAAAAAAAAAAGACAAAAGAAAGACTATCATAAATAGATTTTACGCCTTCTTCCCTTCATTAATTTTGCAGTACTGGGGATTGAACCCAGGGTTGCTATACCACTGAGCTACACCCCCAGTCCTTTTTATTTTTTATTTTGAGACAAGGTCTTGCTAAATTGCTGAGGCTGGCCTCAAACTTGTGACCTCCTTCCTCAGCCTCCTGAGTTGCTAGGATTATAGGGGTGTGCTACCTGCCTGGCCTTCTTGCTTATTTTAATCAGAATACCCATTATTAAAATACCTGTAGAACACATCATCAAGTGGACTGTGCTAATCAATGCCCATTGTTAAGGTGGATAGTTTATATCAATTAATCTCCCTATGTAGTATAATAATCTTCAATATTATGTATTTTATCATTATTATTATAAGAAAGGCAGTGTGTGGACTGGAAAAAATACAGACTTAGTAATTCTCTGACCTTGGTCAAGTTACTCCTCTGAACAGCCAAACCTCACTTTCTCAACAGTGTAACTGTGCTAATCATCCGTATCTCATGAGTGTTTGTGAGTTTCTTTCTTGTTTTGTACTTGGAATTGAACCCAGGGGTATTCTACCACTGAGCCACATTCCTCAGAACTTTTTATTTATTTTTTTATTATGAGACAGGATCCTCCTAAGCTCAGAGGCTCACCTTGAATTTGTGATCCTCCTGCCTCAGCCTCCTCATCTGGGATTACACGCATGCACCACCATGCCTGGTGAATTTTTTGTGAGATTGAAATGAAACATCATATATAAGCACTTAGTGTGATACATGGCACATAATTGATTTTATCAAGTCACCTAAGTTTTGTTGGGATAAGAAGAAAGGTTTTTTGAGTCTCTAATGAATCCAAGTAGTGTTCTTGCAATATAGCAGTGGTTATGAGCTCTAAACTTATACTTGGGAGGTTTTCTAGATTTTATCATTTGCCAGCTGTGTGATATTGGGCAAGTTGTTTAACATCTCTGTGTCTCAGTTTCTTTATCTATAGATAGCAACAATAATAGTACCTGTATCATAGGATTGTTGGTTTAAATGCATTAGGACTATGAAATTGTTAGCATAGTGCTTGGCATATAGTGGCATATAGTGCACAGTGATTATGAGGTGATTATTATTATTGATTATTATTATTATTACTGCTATCATCATTCTACTGCTATTAGATATTATGTGTGGCTACATGTATATTTGGAGAAGGGGTCAAAAATATCCCTGACACAGTTTCTTCATTTATAATCTAGTAAAGCAAATGCAATATGTAAAACTTCCTAGGCAGAATATAGAAAACGGAAAAAAAGGGTTATAACCAAAATGCCATAAGAATTTAGAGGTCATCATTCTGGTGCTGTGCACTTTTATTATCTTTATTCTCAGTTATTTCATCTTCTTAGCACGGCAGAACGGAATTAACACAGGCTGTAGACTCATATTTAGATTTGAACCTGGTGTTGGTGTTTATTTGCCATATATACTTGGTTAAGAAACCTGAACTTTGGCAAAACGCTACCTATTCTATAGTGTTGTGTGAAAGTACAGTAAGTTCAGATGTGTAAGAGGTCACCACAGTGGCTAGCACTTTCCCCACTTCCTGCACAGGAGGTGGGAGAGTGTGAACAGATTTCCCCAATTCCTGACTATCTGAGAGTCATGCAGCCATACTGTATATGAACAAATCGCTGGATTTGTACTTTTATTTTGTTGTTCTGCATAAAAGTAGTATAGTAGTTTCTGACTTGATGGCATGGTTTTAGTTTCTCCCTGGAAAATGATGAAAGTGTTTTCATCCAGGGTGGTTTCTGATCAGCTTTGCTAATGGTTATTTAATGGATTTTTATTTGATTGGATTATCTTATTAGTGAGGAAATTCATTGAGATGAATGTGACTAGGTCTAACATTATGATTCAAGTACTATTTTAAAGTATCTTATACATTTTTGACTTAGTGTGCTAGTTTTTATTTCTTTCGTAACAATTGATCACAAATTTAGTGACTTAAAATGGCACAAATTTGCTGGGGGTGATAGTGCACACCTGTAGTCCCAGCTGCTCAGGAGGCTGAGGCAGGAAGATCTTAAGTTTGAGGTCAGCCTTAGCAACTTAGTGAGATCCTGTCTCAGAATAAAATTTAAAAAGGGCTAGGGATGCGACTCAGTGTTAGACCCTGGGTTCAATCCCTGGCTCATATACACACATCAAAAAAACCCCCACAAATTTACTATTTGATAGTTCTATAGGTCAGAAAACAAACACAGGTCTCACTAGGCCAAAATCAAAATGTTGGGGGCTGCATTCTTTTTTAGAGAAGCTAGGGGAGAATCAATTTGTTTATATTTTCTAGCGGCTAAATGCTGCTTGCATTCCTTGGCTCATGACCCCTTTAGATCTTTAAAGTCAGCATCTCTCTGACCCTCTGATTGTAGCTGTGAAGGGTTCTCCTTTATAAGGCTCATGTGGTTAGATTGGGCCTACTTGGATAATCCAGGATGACCTCCCCATCTCAAGCCTTTTCACTTTAATCACATGTGCTAAGGACCCTTTTGCCCTGTAAGTTACCATTTTTACAGGTTTGGGGAGAGGACTTGAATGTTTTTGGAAGGCCAATATTCTCCCTTCCATAATTAGTGATGAAACTTAAAATGGCCCCAATAAAAAAATAGCTTTAAAGCACAAAGAAAGAAGACCTCCTGGACATTGGTAAAAATATAGCAATTCACAAAATGTCAAGGAAGCTTTTCTTTTAAACCCCAACCTTTCACACATACTCAGTGTTTGAAATAGTCAACCAAGAATTGCTACTGACTCTGTTCAAGTTGTACCACAGGTTTGGAAAACATTAGGTAACTGCTGATTCCTTTGGATGAGCTGTATCTCCACGCTCCAGTCACGCTAGGAAATGCTGTTCCCACTGCTGGAATGACAATTCCCATAGCTCTTCTCTTGACCTGAGTTAACGTGTCCTCTTCTACTTCCTTCTCCGTCTTTCTCCTTCTCCTTCTCCTTTTCCTACTGTAGATGGAACCTGGGACCTCACACATGCAAGGCTAGTGCTTTACTTCCCAGCTGCAACCCCATTCCTTTTTTAAAATTTTATTTTGAGAGAGTAGTGTCACTAAGTTTCCTGGGCCTTAACTTGTGACCTCCCACCTCAGCCTCCTGAATAGCTGGGATACAGGAGTGCACCACCATGCCTGACTTACTCTGTAAGTCTCACATCAAGTTTTATTTCATGCATAAGGTCTCCATGAAATCCCAGATTAGGTTGGATCCCATCCTACCTGCTCATCTCTTTGGGCACACTTACCCCATTTGTAATCATTTCTTTACTGTTCTTCTTCCCTGTTGTATTGTGATTTCCATGAAGACAGGTGCTTTATTTGTCTGTATTCCCAGAGCCTGGCATAGTGTTAGCATCCCTCTAGGTACTAAAAAAGTATTGCTGAATTGACCTGGATGTCATTAAAGAAGTGGTTATGAAAGTCACTGTGGGCATTTGAAGTTGCCTTGTAGGTGTGGACTCTCCATTAAGCAGACAAGGAAAATTATACATATTCCAGTTTCTAGGTGGAAGACTTGCTGTGTATACTACTGCAAAGGCCTTTCCTGAGAAACTCCCAGGTATGACCTGGACTTGAGTGTTCCTGAAATAGTCCAGCTCTCAGATAAGACTGCATTTACCAGGTGTGCCCTGTCCCTTCCACAGATGCTGTTACCTTCAAATACCTCCACTGGCTACTTGCTCTTTCTCCACCTCTCTTTCTCCATCTTTGTTTGCAAGTGTGTGTATTTTTAAGGTTTCAAGACATTGAATGTTTAGTCCCTTCAACTAGCATCCATTTGATTTTCTCTTAACTCTAATTTTCTAGAGGATTTGATATTGGTAACTTCTGTCTTATTTTCAGTGAAATGATATCATGATGATTTAAAGTCGCTAGGTATTGTAGAAGGTTAAACATGTCAGTAGTGTGGACAATATTTATTAAACTGCTTAAAGTGTGTTATTGTATATATTTGCATGCAAAATTCCAACTACAATGAAAAAAATTATAATCTTAAAATAATTGAGTCTGAAGTTATGGAATATATTATATGCTGTATGAAAAATATGATACTCAAGTAATATTTAATGATCAGAAAAAAGATCAGGCATTTATAGAAAGAGAAGAAATTAGTATGATCCAGCCTGTATTTTTGCAGCTTCATTTGTTTTTATCAACAATTTGGTTAGAAGAAAAAAAAAAGAATAGATCCTCTAATTTGAAGTTATTTTAATAACTTCATGTAGGAGAAATGTGGCAAAAGCTCTCTACTTAGTGCCAGTGGATTTGTATTTTGTACCTGACACTTTTGAATAGCATCAGTTAGGTGACCCATTTGGCCTCTCAGCTTCAGTTTCCTTGTCTATAACCCTGCAGCATTGGTGGATGGATCAAAAATCAAATAAGGTAGGATATAGAAAAGTTTTTGTAAACTATTGGGCACCATAAAAAACAAAGTATTCTGATGGGGTCCATTAGCATGAATGTGATGAATAAATAATACCTGATGATGATGGATGCCCCACTGGCAAATCCAGAGAGCTTTAAGTCAGCAGTTTGGAAACCTTGAATTGTTAACAGAGGACCTCAGGTTAGGAGGAGGAGAATAGGAAACAAGAGGAAAGTGACCTGTGAATCCAAGTTAGCCCAAGGACTCAAAGTGAGGAGCAAGGAGAAATCTTCTAATGTCATAATTACTGTTTTCTCCTGGTCCCTTTACTTTGCTGGTTCTTTTAAAAACTAAAAAAGATTTAAAAACATATGTTTTTCCTTATTAGAAAATTTGGCACACATAAAAGGGATAAAAAAGACTATAATTCCCACCGAGATTGTATGGTCCTTTATGTACAGTTGGGTAATTTGTCAACAGTTCCAAGAACTAACAGACTTGGGAAAGCCAGAGGTTGAAGATTGCTTTCATTGGGAATATCCTGAATTACAACTAAAGTGACTGGGGGTAATTCAGTGGGTTGCTTGCTGGATCTAGACCCACACTAGGCTTGATCTTCTCTGCACTTCTGTTGTGTTGAGAACAATGCTGCAAGATTGGTTCACAGTTTTCCCCTCCTCTAGTCTAAGGGGTACAGTATGATATATTGTGAAGATTAGTAGAGAAAAAAAATTTGCTAAAATCAGGGATGCCTTACTATATTATTCTGTATACTAATTGCAACATAAGAACATGTAAGTGGCATAATTAATGGGGTAGTTTTTGGCAAATCTTGCTTTATTGCTTCATAAAATGCTGGACTATGGTTCTGGCAAGATTTTATGAATAAGCTTCTAGAGTTGTTGATAAGGCTGACATCTGAACCTCAGATTCCTGTTTCTTGCTGGAATTTTTCTAGTTCTATATGTTTGAAACATCAGTCAGTTCATTTGAGGGTGACCAGGCTCTCGAGAAAGTGCTTGTGCTGTTCAAACTTATATTTATACTTGAAAATGAATGTACTAATTAATAATGAGAATCAGCCCTGCTAAATTTGAAGCTGGTCATAATAAGGTCCTTCCAACAGAAAAACCAACATATGAGATATAAGATCTGACACACACACACACACATACACACACGAAATATGAGATCTGAAGTTGCCTGGTAAATCTAGAACAAGGACAAAATAAATGACATGACCTCCTTACTCCATGAAACCTTTCCTTCTACTCTTGATATCTGTCTTCCAAGAAAATGAGAAGTCTTGGGAGTGGAACAAAACTTCACGATTTGTCAAATTCCCTTTTTTTTTTTTTTTTAATTCATATTACCCAGGAGAGCAGATCACTATCACTCTGAACCATTTCACTATGCACTATGACTTATTTTACATCTTATTTTTAATTTATTTTTGTGGTGCTGGGGATTGAGCTGAGGGCCTGACCAATGCTAAGCAAGCTCTCCTCCACTGAGCTATACCGCAACCCCAACATTTTTAAGTTGAATGGTCACATTAAGTTAATGGTCGCATATGGGTTGGCACATTTCTAAATTACACTGTAGAACTATTTCTTCTTATAATCCATTATAATTTCTATTTATAATCCATTTGCTGTGGATGGACTAATGGGCCTTCAGAAAGGCCAGCTTTCTCTGTTGGCCTTTTCTTAACCTTTGCAGCAATTCAGCCAGCCCATACTAATTCACATACAGGATGAACAGAGATGAATATGACAATAGAAGCCTACAACCTTAATTGGGGGGCCAAACACACATAGTAAGGATAATTGTGTGAGATACTTTATATTGGATCAGCAGTCTTCATGTTTTCCCTCCATCATGAACCCCTTTCATTAATTTTTTTTGGTCAGGAATTCTTTTTTTCTTTTTAAAATTTTAACACTTTGCTTCTATAATTGCATTTGTTAAGTAATAATGAATTAATTTTTTTTCTGTCTTTTAACTAATCAGAAACTAGAACTTCTCATTAGCAAAAGAGAATGAGTGTTACCACACTTGGTTGGTATAATTATAGCTGAAAGCAAATATATGTGATGCTTTGGTGTGTCTGAAAAACCTTAGCATTGCAATGTTTCTTTTAAAAATTTTTTATTGTGGGAATGTTGAAATAAAAGTAGAGGCTATTCCCTGTGATGTACTCATTATAGTTTCAATAAATGTCAGTGACTCATCTTGTGCCATTTATACCTCTCCACTTCTTCCTTCCTTGATGATCTTAAAGTAAATCTAGACATAAGATATTATGCATAAGTATTTCAGTATTCATCTTTTAAAGATAAGGACTTAAAGACATAATCACAATCTTGCTATCTCATCTGGAAATTAACAAAAATTCCTTAATATCAAATAGCCAGTTCATATTCAGATTTCAATTTGTGTGTGTGTGTGTGTGTGTGAGATTCTGGGGATTGCATCCAGCACTGACACCCCTGCCCTGCCCCCGCCCCCCCCTTGTTTGGGGACATAGTGTCCATCTTGCTAAGTAGCCCAGGCTGGCTTTGAACTCACAATCCTGTCTCAGCCTCCCATGTCACTGGGATTACAGGCCTGTTCCGCCATGCCTCTGGGTCATATTTTTTTTTTAATGGTTTATTAAGTCAAGATACAAGTAAGCTGCACACATTGCGGTGCTGGGGATTGAACTGAGGGCCTTGTGCTTGCAAGGCAGACACTCTACCAACTGAGCTATATCCCCAGCCCACAATGGATTGTTTTATCTATATATTTTTCTCTCTGTAGGCTTCCTCCCTCACTTTTTTTGCTCTCAGTTTATTTTTGAAGAAACTATTATATACAGTTTTCTATATTATGGTTTTTGTTGATTGTGCCTTTTGGTGGATTTACAATACTTCTTTCTTTTTTTTCACTTTTTTTTATTGGTTCATTATAGTTGTACATAATGATGGGATTTGTTGCTACATTTTCATACATGCACACAATATAACAATTTATTCTGGCCAGTATCACTCCCCAGCACTTCCCCTCTCTGTCCCTCTCTCCACCCCCTGGTCCCTTTTCTCTACTGATTTCCCTTTGATTTGCATGAGATCTGCCCTGACCTTTCCTTTCCTTTATCCTCTCTAGCTTCTGCATAAGAGAGAAAACACTCATCCCTTGACCTTTTGAGTTTGGCTTATTTCTCTTAACATAATGGTCTCTAGTTCTTTCTATTTTCCTGAAAATGACATAATTTCACTTTTCTTTATGGCTGAATAAAACTCCATTGGGTATATGTACACACTTTCTTTATCCATTCATCAGTTGATGGACACCTATGTTGGCTCCATAGTTTGGCTATTGTGAATTGTGGAATTGCTGTAAACAAGTGTATACATGTATCACTGTAGTATGATGACTTTGGTTCTTTAGGATAAATAGTGAGCAGTGGTATAGCTGGGTCTTATGGTGGTTCTTTAGAGGAGCTTCCATACTGATTGCCATAGTGACTGTACTAATTTACAATCCTACCAATAGTGTACTAGTGCTTCTTTTTTTCCACATCCTCTCTAGCATTTGTTACTGTTTGTATTCTTGATGACTGCCATTCTGACTGGTGTGAGATAAAATCTCACTGTAATTTTGATTTGCATTTCTCTAATTGCTAATGATGTTGAACATTTTTTCACATACTTTTTGGTCCTTTTTATTTCTTCTTTTGAGAAGTCTTTGTTTATTTGCCCATTTATTAATTGGGTTGATTATTTGGTGTGAAGCTTTTTGAGTTCTTTATATATTTTTGATATTCTCTGTCAGAAGAGTAGCTAGCAAAGATTTTCTCCCATTCTGTAGAGTATTTCTTCACTTTCCAAATGGTTTCCTTTGCTGTGCAGAAGCCTTTTAATTTGATGCTGTCCCATTTGTTAACTCTTGGCATTATTTCCTGAGCCTTGGAGGTCCTATTGAGTAAGTCTTTGCCTTTGCCTATATGATGGAGTGTTGACCTTCTGTTTTCTTCTAGGGGTCGCATAGTTTCTGGTCTAATTCCTAGGTCTTTGATCCATTTTGAGTTGATTTTTGTGCAGAGTGAGAGATAGGGTCTAGTTTCATTCATCTACATATGGATAACCAGTTTTCCTAGTGCCATTTGTTTAAAAGGCTGTCTTTTCTTCAATTTATGGTTTTGGAACAGTACTAATTTCTAAGGAAAAAACTTCCCCTCAGTACTGAGTCAACCCACATTGAATTTATTAAACCCATAATATACCACTGAGCTACATTCCCAGCCCATTTTTTATTTTGCTGAATTGCCCAGCTTGACCTCAAACTTATCATCCTCCTGCCTCAGCCTTCTGAGTCACTGGAATTACAGACGTGTGTCATGACTGACTAATTCCCAAATGTTTTAGGCAGTAAAGTCTAGGTATTGTAGGACTACAGTAGTCATCCACATTCATCATTGAAGGGGTTGTTAACTTTTCAGATATTGTTACTGAATATCAGGATGTAATTTTTTTCCCAATGAAGTTTATGTTCCCCAGACTATTTTCATGGGCCTGGCTCACATACTCCAGGTGAGAACACTGGTGATTGTAGTATTGGTGAGACTTCGTGTTATGTTAGCAGATATTGACATTTATTATCTAGACCCATTTTTAAAAATTAGGGCTTGTAAAGTGATTTTCTATTTCTATCATTTCATAAGAATATTTCTACAAAGACAAATTCGACTTCATCATCTGTTTGATATGTACAGGGAAAGGCAGAATAAATGTTTCATTTTTCCCTTTATTTACTAACATTTATATATTTATTTAGGGTACTGTAGACTTTTAACCCAGGGGCAATTTACCACTAAACTACATCCCCATCCCTTTTATTTTTAAAGATAGGGTCTCAATAAGTTGCTTAAGGCCTTGCTAAGCTGGCCTTGAACTTTCGATCCCTCTGCCTCAGCCTCCCGATTGCCTGAGATGACAGGCTTGTACCACCATAGCCTTTGCCACCAGGCCTGGCTTGTTTACTAGCCTTTAAAATAATTAATTGTTTTAGCCGGGCGCGGTGGCGCACGCCTGTAATCCCAGTGACTCGGGAGGCTGAGGCAGGAGGATCGCGAGTTCAAAGCCAGCCTCAGCAACTTAGCGAGGCTCTAAGTAACTCAGTGAGACCCTGTCTCTAAATAAAATACAAAATAGGGCTGGGGATGTGGCTCAGTGGTGGAGTGCCCCTGAGTTCAAAAAAAAAAATTAATTTTTTTTTAGCATTCTCCCAATTCCAGTGAATTGTTTTTATAAAGTATTGCTATTATTAACTAGTGGATTTAAACATATTTGAGGTGTTTCAGTTCATTGCCGTTATTCTTATCGTACTCAGAATATCTTTTTGTCTGTCCTTGGTAGCATTTTTGTGCTTTGGTATTACAAGATGGTCCAGGCTTATTTTGTCACATTTTCAGGTCTGAAATCAGCTATTTCTCAAAGATCCTACTTCTTTTTTGTGGGAAGTAGAACTGGGTTACCATAATCTGGGTTCTAAGGGTGTTCATAAATCGGTGTGTTGGTCTTTGTTTCAGGGCTTTCCAGTGGACAGAGGTGGGAAATATGAATAATATATGAATAATTATAGAATATCTCATGAGTTAATTTTAACTTTAAAGTTCATAATTATAGTTTTTTTTTGTTTCTATGTATTTCTTTTACTAAAAAACAAGACAATCAAAGATAAGTCCCATATTCCTAGACTTTATACATTGCATAAATACTCATACGGGGAAAATATTTTGATACCAAAATAAGTAAATAAATACATAAATACACAAATATAAATGAATCAGATAAATATTAGTATTCTGTATCCATTTAACCCCACATTTACGCCTTTTATTTAAGTGCACCTGGCAGTCACTTTATAACAGTGTATAGAAATATTTGCCTTGGGGGCTGGAGTCGTGGCTCAGTGGTAGAGTGCTTGCCTAGCATGTGTGAGGCACTGGGTTCGATTCTCAGCATTGCATATAAATAAATGAATAAAATAAAGGTCCATCAGATTCTAAAAAATACATATTTTTAAAAAAGAAATATTTGCCTGTGTCTTTTTCTTTTCTTTTGTGCCCTTTATCTTATAGCTGTACAATACTGATGTATGTTTCCTACTCTAGTCCCTTATTGGACATTTAGCTTTCTTCTTTAGTCTTGCTATCACAGTGTTGCAGTTAATAGCTTTGTATATATACCTTTTTGTATTTTTGATGACATATCTTTGGGATGGGTTCCTAGAAATAAAATAGCTAGAGTTGCCAAATTACCACTCCCTCCCTCTAAGTAGAGAACGTTTCATTTTGCATTCTTACCAGCAATGGTCAGAAGTAGTTTTAAGCTTCTTGAAGTTTTGTAAAGATCCCCACCAGTGCACAGATTGCTGTAACTTCTTTCATAGAGTTCTAGGAACTCAGAGGTTGAGAGACCTCAGAATTGGAAGCATTGCTGTAAAGTCTTGCTACTCAAAGTGTGGTCCAGGGCTGGTAACATGGGCATCACCTGTGCTCCTGTTTGAAATGCAGAACCCCAAGGCTGTCCCCAACCCCATCGAATGGGAAGTTGCAATTTAACAAGAGCTTTAAGTGATTCGTATCACATTAAAAATTGAGTGGGACTGGGCTAGAGCTGTGCTTTCTAGTACTATAGTCACTTGCCATCTATAGTTATTTAAATAAAAATTAATCAAAATGAAATAAAGTGAAAAATTTAGTTCCTCATTCACACTGGAGACATTTCAAGTGCTCAATAGCTACTTCTTGAACATTCCCATTGTTGCAGTAACTTCTGCACAGTGCTCTTCTATAACTGCATCATTTAATTTGATAGCACTAACCACATATGACTGTTTTAATTTACATTGTAGTTAAATAACATTAAAAATTCAGTTCCTCATCCATATTAGTGATATTTTAAGAGTTTATTAGCTACATGTGGCTATAGGACAATGTATTTGATGGTGCACATATTTTGTGTTGCTATAACAAAATAGAGACTGTGTACTTTTAAAGAAAACAGGTTTATTTGACTCACTACTCTGGTACTTGTCCAACCAGCAGGGTTCCAGCATCCTGATGAGACTCCTTTATGTCACAACATGGTGGATAAATGAAAAGGGAACTAGCTATGTGCAGAAAGGGGAGAGTGACCACATGGTGAGATAGGAAGCCAGAGAGATTGAGGAGAGGTTCCAGGCTCATTTATAACAACCTTCTCTGGGAGAATGCACTTCCATGAGAAAAACATTAATTCCTCTTAAAAACTTAATCACCTCCCAGTAGGCTCCACCTCTTAGAAGTTCCAGTACCTTTCGACATCACCACATTGGGGACCAAGCTTCCAGCACGTGAAATTTTGGGAAACACACTCAGACCATATACAAACCATACCAGTGTATGTATAAAATATTTTCATCATCAAAGAAAATTCGATCAGGCAGCTCTGTTGTAGAGGTTACCAAAAGGCTGGGCAAGGCAGAGGAAGGAAGAAAATAAAATTCATTGAGTGCCTAAGGTGAGTGGATGGTATTACATCCATTTTATTTTATTTTTTTTAATTTTTTTGGTGCTGGGAATTGAACCCAGGGGCACTCCGTCACTGAGCCACATCCCCAGCCCTATTCTGTATTTTATTTAGAGACAGGGTCTCACTGAGTTGCTTAGGGCCTCGCTAAGTTGCTGAGGCTGACTTTGAACTTATGATCCTCCTGCCTCAGCCTCCCAAGTGCTGGGATTATAGGCGTGCGCCACCACACCCGGCTACATCCATTTTAAATAACAAAAAAAGAAACTGAGTTTTAAAGACTAATTAACTTATTCAAGTTCATAACTCTGATAAAGGATAGAGTTAGGTCTTCATTTTGAAGTCTAGGATTCTTTTGTATATTCGGAAGGAATACTCTTTTGAAGGCTACATCTCAGGAGCAATCACTATCAGACTTTTATAGAACCAGGCTTGATGTAAACCACTGTTTTCACTTGCCTACACCTGTTTCTCTTCTCATTCGTGTTTCAAATTTAAATCTAGACCTCATTTATTTTTAAATTTTTTAAAAAAATTTATTTACTTTTATGGTGCTGGCGATTGAACCCAGGAGTGCTTTATCATTGAGCTACCTTTCCAGCCCATAGAGATGGAAATAAAACAGGTCTTTGAGGTTGCTTTTCATGATGTAAAGAAAAAACTATTTGTAATTAAATTTGAGCTTGTTTCCAATATAATTTAAAATGCTCTAGAAAACAACTGGGTGATTTATGTGCTAACTGTGAGGACTTGGCCTAAATGAATATTTCTTTTTAGATATGTGATAGAATTTCTACAGATGTTTTAGAAATTATTATTCTCTACCAGGTATTTACATGTGGCCTCTACCAGGTATTTACATCACATGAATTTTAAAATTTGCCCAAAGTAACTATGCTCCACAGAAGTATTTTAGCCTTAATATTAAATCCTACCTTTAGCAGATCATGTACAACTTAGCAGCACAGTTTTATTGAGACATAATGTGAGGAAATATGTGATCTGCATCCAAACAATGTATTTTATCAGTCATCTGAACTCAGTCTCTCTCTCTCTGTTTTGGTTTTGGGAGGTTGAACTCAGGGGTGCTTTACCACTGAACTATATCCACAGCCCTTTTAGTTTTTTATTTTGAAACAGGGTTTCACTAAGTTGCTGAGGCTGGCTTTGAACTTGTGATCCTCCTGCCTCAGACTCCTAAGTCACTGGGATTCCATGTGCGTGCTACTGTGTCCAGCTTGGAATTCCTCCTGCCCATCAAATAAAAAGGAGAGAATAATTTGATGGTTTGCTATCTTGATTGTATCTTAGACTCATCTAGGTGGCTTTAAAAACAGGCTGCTATTTAGACCCTGCCTCCTGAGAATCTGATTCAGTTGGTCTGAGCTAGGGTCTTGATATCTAAGTAGAAGATTTCTCGTCTGACTTGAAGTTGCACATGAAAAAGTGCTAAAGAAATGAATGAACTCCATCATTTGTATTATGTATATATTATGTCAAACTAGTGTTTGATGGAGGCAGAAATCAAGATTATAGCTTTCCCCTGTTCTTGATCTTCCTGGAAATTGTTCACCTTTCTAGTTTCTGATCACGTATCTTCTCTCTGAACCTTCTCTAGGAGGTTTTGACGATTCTCTTCTTGGCTGGAAGCACTGCTTTTATTTTAACTTTCCCATTTTATTGTCCTTCTGTGTTGTTAAGTCTGACTCCTCATCTAGACAGAAACTCCTTGAGATGTTCAACAATGGCAAACATCCCTCCCTGTGTGCCAGACACTGTGTTAATCATGGCGGATGTGGGATCCCTGTCCTCTTGGAACTTAGAGTCTTGGTGGAAGAAGAGCCATGGCAGTGTGGTGGGTGCTGTGATAGAGGGATGTGATATTTTGTCAGGCCCCCAGTGTGAGGCCCTGATTTGGGCTGGGGAAAAGAGAAGAGGGTCTGGACTGGAAAATAGGTGGGCCTGTTAAATTCTACATTCTCGGTGTGTGATATATATTAACATTCAGTACATGACTGAAGAGTTTACTGAATGAGTAAGTGAATAAAAGAGGCTATAGTTTCATTGGAAAGCATATACGTGGGTATGTGTTTTGGAGTGGAAGGGATATTAAGTTATGTACTTTAGGTTTTCTGGAAGAAAGAAGGGGGAAATAAAGTACCGTAAGGACTGGAAATGTAGCTCAGTGGTGGAGCACTTGCCTAGCATCTGAAGGACCCTGGGCTGGGTCCCCAGTACCACACAGTCTTACCAATTTGTTTTCATTCTGTAAATTCTTAGATTCTTCTTTAAACAATAATGTGGTTGGAAGTGGTTTTACTCAGATATTTCCTACCCGTACTCCATGCTGCCTCCAGTGATCCATAGCTCTTTTGTTTGCTGTGGTTTCTGGTGGCCTGGCTCCCACAGCATGATGCCACCTTGGGAAATATATCTTACAGTTGGACCATATCCTGCCATTGAAGTTCACTTCAGTGAAGGTTCCGTTTGAAAAACCATGGCAGGATATATCCCATGGTCAGATAGATGCATGTTGATTCTGGCAGCTTCCCTCAGACAGGAACAGGTTTTGTTCTGGTGTAGTCGGTGTCCCTCCCTTCAGAATTCATCCAAATTAGGACCTCACAGTGAAATGTAAATATGAATGTTAGGTTATAAGAAAAATAGTTTTGAAGCTGTTGGGTCTTTCTTTACAAGTCTGAGTGTTTTCCTCTTTTTTCTTTAATTTCTATCCGCTCCAGATACTCCCTTTCTCTCTTGCTCACTCACTCATAAGCCCTCTCTTTCTCTCTCTCACTTGCTCTCTTGATCTTGCTCTCTCTCTCCTGCTGTTCCATTATAGATGAGGTCATTATGATTTGGAGCCAAGAGAAGTGCATTCCTGTAACTTTAAATCTCCATACTCAATTTGTGACTCTTCTTTTTTTTCTAGAAGATGGTATACTTTATAGTTGGAGGACAGCTTGCTTAATTGCACTATTTTAGGATGCAAATATGAGAAAAAATTACTGGAGAAATTATGTGAATTTGTGATTAGGACTTAGTGATTCCACACTTCTTATTCTCACTTATTTCAACCTTAAAATTGTTTTCAAGTCCATTATGGGCTGTGAAAAGTGATCTGAGTCTGATTAGGTTGTCAGCCACTAGATTCGATTTTCTGTGCCTTCTCATTTGGAAATCCAGCTCCCCCATTGTACATAGGGAAGCAGTGTTACTGCTGGAAGGGAGAGACCAGGCTAGGCTTGCCCTTGTCTGACAGTGTGAGGTGCCCAGGATGCTTCAGAGAATAGGTTTTCTGATATAGGCTCTGTTATGGAATCATAATGGAGAGGTGCAGAAGGGTGGGGAGAGGGTCATGAGGAAGGAGACTGAGGAGAAATGATGCAGAGAGGAGGAAGGTTCCCACCATGATTGATGACCTCACCTATTATAATTCCCAAGGACAGCAGATGGTTAATGGTCAGGAGATTTGGGCATTGCATTTGTCCCTGTATGACCTTAGGCAAAACGAATCCCTCCTGTGGGTCCCAGTCCCCTAAATTTAAAGAGGTGGGTATTAGCACCAAATTTCTACAATTCTAAGATATTCTTTCTAGAGAGGAGAGGAAGTCTCCATAAGTATTTTTTTTTCTTTAAAGGGAATTTGAACCCTCTGATTAGTTTAAAACAAAAACAAAGACAAAACTGATTTCCTCTGCCTTTGGCTAACTGGGTGAGTTAGGAAGCCATTCTGAGCATTGTTTTATCCATCTGTAGCATGAGTGTAATTACACCTCTCTCAGGGTTGTGGTGAGAATTGTGTTGGGAATGTGTGCTATGATTGTACTCCCTGAACAATGTGATATTTGGAGAATGAGAAAATTGGAATAATTTTCTTTGCCAGGTACCCTGTTCTTCATGATTCCCAAGGGGAATATGTGCCTGGGAAGAATGACATGAAATGAATGAACTTTTCTTCCTTTGGCTTTGGCCTCTTGTTCCTTTAGACACTGAGTGCACTATACAGGACCAAGTGGTGAATTTCTTTTGTGTAGGATAGACCCACTTATAGCCTGAGATCAAGGCAAACAGGCCCCTTCCGTAAGAAGTGAGCACAAGAGAAAGAGATAGCAACCTCTGGATCTGGGTTACTTGCATTAGCCTATGGCTAGAACATGCCTAGAAAAAGTGCTTCCCCTCTAGGATCAAGTCCTTAATATTTTGCTCATCTGGTGAATTTTCTTTCTTTCTTTCTTTTTTTTTAAAGGCTAGTAAAATGGCTTTGGATTTGGCAAGTTTCTAACATCATTCCTTCCTCTTGAAGGGTGGAAGTTCCTTCAGTTCCTTCCTTTTGAGATGGATAGACTAAAACTACAGGAAATAATACAACCTTTTGAGCAGCAAAACTAGTAAAGTTGATACTTAGGCCCTAAGAGCAGTAACTCCACTCCAGATTAAATGATTGCTTTAAACTCTAAGATACAATAGAAAGTCATTATGTTTTCAGTGCACTCTAAAGTCACTGTTCCCAGAAGTAAAAGTCACTGACTGGAATCTCTCCAGATGCCTTAGATGTCCCCATCAGGCAGTCCTGAGTGCTGGGGAGATAATATTTTAGCATATCTGCAACCCATTTGCACAGGTTTGTTAAAAACTAGAAAAACAGATATGTAAATCAGGATATGTAAATGTTTGTCACAACAGTAACAAATTGGAAAACAACCTGAAAATCCATCCATGGGAGAATGGATAAAGTGTGACTTATGTGTATAGTGGGTACTATGTAGTAGTAAAAAGGAAGGATGGATGATACTCTCAAACAATGTTGATCAAAATAGCAAGTTGCAGAAGTATATGTATATACTATGATGCCATTTATATAAAATTTAAAAATAAACAAAAGCAATGATATTTGCTTAGGGATGCTCATAGTAATAGAAATGCATTAGAATAATAAATACCAACTTCTGGAAAGTAGTTACTTCTCAGGAGGGCTCAGTGATTGGGGAGAATGTGAGAGGTATGTTGATGTTGCTAATTTTTATTTCTTAATCCACTTGTAGCTACATGGGTACATATGGATTGTATATTATATAATTGATCTATATATTTGCATTTACATATCTATAGATTCAACCAACCACATTTTGTGAAAATATTTGGGGAAAAATTGTATCTGTATTGAACACATGCAGATTTCTTTTCTTGTCATTATTTCCTAAACAATACATACATTATAACACATATTTTACTTTTTTTCTTTTTGGTAGTATTAGGAATCAAACCCAGGGCCTCACACACACTAGGCAAGTGCTCTACCACTGATCTATACCCTCAAGTCCCATATAAAGTACTTAGGTTGTGTTAGGTATAATAATCTACAGGTGCTTTAAAATATACAGAAGGATGTGCTTCCGTTATATTTGAATATCACACTATTTTAAATACAGTATTGAGCGTCTATGGATTTTGATAGCTGTGGCTGATCCTGGAACCAATTCCCCATGACACCTTTGTTATAGTTTAAATATCTTAGGAAATTTCAAAATTTCAAAATTATGTAAGCCATGAAGCAGTAGTGCAAGATAAGGCTGGAAAGCCAGGCATAGGTCAAAGGGCGCGCTGTCTTGTTGGCTGCTTAAACTTGGGCTTTCACGGAAGGGCAGAGGGAGACCACTGAGAAGTTTTCCACAAGGAGGGACCCCTCCAGATTAAGTTTCAGAGCCTCGACTTCTGCCACAGTGTGGAGACTGGATTTGGGGAGCGTGGGAGGGCAGCAGGTAGAGCAGGTAGAGTAAGTTGCTTCAGTCCAACTACAGAGCTTCCTGCTTGCAGCACTCTCTTCTCTTGGCTTCTGGGTAATCTTCCTGCCTGCCTGGTCAGCCCTTCTTCCCTATCTTGATTCCTCTTCTCCTCCTCAGACATCACTTTGTCACCTTCATGCTCATGGTTCCCACATTTATCTCTCCAACTCGGTCCTTTCCCCAACTCTCAACTGCCTACTGGACATTTCTTCTTGGCTGTCTAGTACTGTCTAGTAATTAAACAAAATCCAGTATGTTCAAAATGGAGTTATTATCTTCTAAAAGTGCCTTTTCCTCCTGCCTTTGGGATCTTGGTGAAATATATTGTTTTCTAACCAGTTTGCTGGTCTAGGAATCCAGGTTTTATTCTAGACTCCTCTGTCTCTGTTAACTTGCCTCTTTAATTGGTTTCTGTGGTAGGTAAGGTTTTTGGTGCCAAGTGCTCTGATGTATTTGGGGCCCAGGATTGCTCCATTCCTGCCTTGCTGATCACTCCCCTCCTTTCTCTTTAGGAGATTTCAGTGTTTTCACCACCAGCAAGATAAGACACCCACATTTTTCATCCTTGATCTGCTTTGCGTTGGCTTTTCCACCCTCGCCTGTGGCCGTTTTTCCTTATGCTCTGTGCTGTAGCAACATCGATCTACTTGAAATCCCCGAATGTGCCACAGTTTTAGGGCTCTGTGCCCTGATATCTGGTACTTCTGCTGGGAATGGCTCTCCTTACTGAGCCTGTCCTGTGAATTTTTGTGTGTGGGGGATCAAACCCAGGGCCTCCATATTCTATGCAAATCCTCTGCCACTGAGCTGCAGCCTGCCTCTGGTGAGCTCTTGAGTTCATCCTCAGTAGACCCAGCCTCCCAGGACAGAGGGTGCCTGTTCATTTTTGCATCTCCGTGACCTGGCACATGATAGGCACTCTACAAATTAAGGGTGCTCTTACCCAGCAAGCTTCACCTTTCTTCTTTTTGTCCTTGTTTGAGGTGAGTTGCAAACTACTGCACCAAATATTACAGAGAAAAGAATACATTGTCAACTGTTAGATATTCTGTGTTCTTTTTGTGTAGTAACTCTGGACAACAAGTACATGTTTAATGAAATAAAAGAAATGAACGAACAAAATATTTTAAAAAGTAAGAAAAGGTGACAGCATAAAGTTCTGATGCTAGAAGAAACACTAGAGGTGCCTAAAAGAAAATAATTAGAGCTGGGCGTGGTGGCGCACGCCTGTAATCCAAGTGACTTGGGAGGCTGAGTCAGGAGGATCACAAGTTCAAAGCCAGCCTCAGCAACTTAGCGAGGCCCTAAGCAACTCAGTGAGACCCTGTCTCTAAATAAAAATACAAAATAGGGCTGGGGATGTGGCTCAGTGGCTGAGTGTCCCTGAGTTCAATCCCTGGTTCCAAAAAAAAAAAATTAGAGTTGGGAGGGGGGGAGCCCCTCCCCCATCATGCCTGCTACTTGGGAGGCTGAGGCAAATTCAAGGCCAGTTTGAGCAATTTAGCAAGACCCTGTCTCAAAAAAAAAAGTTGGGGATGTAGCTCAGTAGGAGAGCACTCCTGGGTTCAAGCCCCAGTACTACAAAAAGAAAAAAAAATTACACATCCAGTCATTTAATAGAAATTCATATATCAGATCGGATCCCTAAGGCACCTCATCTCCTCTGTGAACTTCCCTTAGGCAGCTATAACATGTATCAGTGGTCTCAACCTGTCTCCCTAAATGCATAACAATTCCTAGATTCCACGATAGAGATTGTCGAATAATTGGTCTGGTTCAGGGCCTGGGAATCAGTATTTTATTCTATTAGTTTGTTTGTTTTTGCTCTTGAAGATTGAATGCAGGACCTTGTGCATGCTAAGCATGTTCTCTGCCACTGGCTCCTTCCCTAACAATCAGTACTTTTTAACACAACTCTCCTGTTTATTTTATTTTTTTAGTTGTCAATGGATCTTTTGTTCAATTTTATTTATATATATGTGGTGCTGAGTATTGAACCCAGGGCCTCACACATGCCAGGCAAGCGCTCTACCACTGAGCCACAACTCCAGACCCTCTCCTATTAATAGTAGTATGCATCCAGCATGGAGAACCAGTGAATTTGATGAACTCTGAGGTTCTTATAATAATGAATTCACATTTTTACCTCTATTGTTTTTTTTTTTAAGTTCAAGGAAGTACTTCTATAGAGAATATTTTAGATAAAAGTTATAGTGTTCTCCGCCCTGGTTCCTGACCCTTCCAAGAATTGTCTGTCTTCATCATCTTTTAATTTTCTTCCTTGTGGGTCTTTAGTCATTCACCCTTGCTTCCTTCTGTTAATCTTCCAAACATGTTCAAGTTTCCCTGATCCCTGAGTATTTTAGTCAGCTTTTTAGCTGCTCTTTGCACAATCCTAGAGGAGGAAAGGTTTATTTGAGGGCTCACAGTTTCAGAGGTCTTAGTCCATAGAAGGCTGGCTCCATTCTTTGTTGCTCAGGTGAGGCAGAACATCATGGTGGAAGAGTGTGGCAGAGGGAAGCAACTTGCATCATCAGGAAGCAGAGAGAGTTCACTCTCCAGATAGAAAATATATACCCCAAAGCCACGACCCAATTCCCACCACCTCTAGCTACAACCTACCACTTCAGTTAATCCCATTAAGGATTAATTCACTGATTGGGTTAAGACTCTTACAACCCAATCGTTTCTCCCCTGAACCTTCCTGCATTGTCTCACATGTGAATTTTTGGGGGACACCTCACATCCAAACCTTAACACTGAGCAAGACAATAGAAATCTTGTCCTCAACACTGCTGCCTATTCTTTGAACTCTTTGCCCGTCCCTTTTCTCCTCCCTTTCATCATTTTTAAAAACAGCCATCTGTTTGATGCATTCACTTGCAGGTCTTCTGTTCTCTCAGCTCATTGAAATCCACTTTAGACATTCCCACCAACAAAAAGTTTTCCTTCAAAGATCCAGCAGTTGTTGGTTTGCCAATCATACTGAGTTTCCTTAGCCATCGTGTCATTCTCTCTGCAGTTTCTGACACTGCTTATTGATGAGCTCTTCCTTCTTAAAATGCTTTTTCTATGCTAACTTCTGTGTCATGGCATTCTCAGAATTTCTTATCTTTAACTATTCCAACCCATTGGGAAAACAGGAAAGTGTATCTTTGGGTTGACAAGGTAGTTTATTTATATTCTTTCATTTAACAAATATTTATTTTGTGACTAAAAAGGGCAGGTTATCTATTGCTACATAACAAATTAGCATAAACTTTGTGGCTGAAAACAATCCACATCTATTATCTCACAGTTTTTGTGGATCGGGAATCTGAACACTGCTTAGCTCTGCCTTCTGCTTCAGGGTCTCTCACGAGGCTGCATCATGGTGTTGGTTGGGGCTGGACTCTCATCTGAAGATTCCACTGGCATAGGATCCACTCCCAAGCTCTATGTTCAAAAGTGCAGGCAACATTGACAGTCACTGCTTCTAGAAGGGCAGTTGAAGAAACAAAGTCTTCAGAGAGTGAAAGGATGACAAATGTCACATACTTACTGAACAGAGAGAATTTAAAACTAGAGTTAAAACTGAGTTTTTAAAAAAAAGTCACACACACACATACACAGTTCAAATGGCATATAGCATAGCTTAAGTAAGTCAAGTGATCACTGAATGGGTGGTCAATTAAATGGGGAACATGTCTTCATGAGACTAGGGGTGGTCAGAAATGTAAAAAAGAATAAAAATGTAGTCACTCAAAATCCAACAATTTAATTTTTGTGCATATATAGTAAGCAATAAATGAAATAAGGAACCACTTGCAATAATTTAGCATTTCCCTTTATGTTTTGCGTGTGTGTGTGTGATGGATATAAGTTACTTGCAAGTTATTCTGATTTCTTCCTTTATTTTCTAGGAATATTTTGAAAACCATTGCTCTGGGCCAGATGTTGTCCTTGTGTATATGTGGGACAGCCATCACCAGCCAGTATTTGACAGAAAAGTACAAAGTGAACACCCCCATGCTTCAGAGCTTTATCAACTATTGCTTGCTGTTCCTAATTTATACAATGATGCTGGCATTTCAGTCAGGTAGGTCAAATGTGGAAATTACCTTTTCAACAAAAGTATCTTCATAAAGATGTCCTGCTTTTAGACATTTAAAAAATAAAACAGTACAAGACCAAAACCATAAAACTGTAGCTGTGATTATAAAAGTTATTAGAAAAGCATGACACTTTTAAAGTCCATGAAAGTAGTGACTAGAAATGTTTGTGTAACTCTCTGAAGTTGTTCAATAAAATCAAGTAGGTAGCACCAACTATTTTTAAAAGGTAGAAATTGTAAAAAAAAAAAAAAAAAGTATAAATGTTAGATTTCATTTTTTCTTCATCTCCCCTCTGGTTGATAAAATTAAGAGCCAATATCAGAAACACTTGAAAAGTCAAGAACTTCACTTTCCAAAATATGTATTTCCAGCTAAGGGGAGAATGCTGCACCCAGCACAGATTGCATGTAGATCGAATCTGTTTTGAGAGTGACAAAGATGATAACTTGCAAGGAATCAACGTTGTTATCACTAGCTGACCAAGCTACTTTAGTACCATCAGAGAATTGTTGAATTATTGTTTCTAGCTAGTTACACAAAAATGGGAAAGACTAGGCTGTGTGTGTGTGTGTGTGTGTGTGTGTGTGTGGTGTTGAGCATCAGACCCAGGGTCTTGGTCACACTAGGCAGGTGTGACCATTGAGCTCCGTCAGAGCCCAGGCATCATTTTTGATTGCTTAACTTGTTTGTTTTATATGAACTCATGGAAGCCTCAGCTCCGGTCAGTGTTACTATTATCTTCATTTAACAGAAGAGGAAGCAGAGGCCTGTAGCTTAGACTACCTGCTTCAGGTCATGTTGGTGGCAGCTGGTGGAGCCAGGAATTCAGCTAGGCAGCCTGTCCCAGACACCATACTCCCACCACCTCTCTGTATTAGGGGCTGCTTGTTTTGCAGCCCTAAAGTCCTTCTCACAAGAGAAAAAGAGCATGGTATTGCCAAAGCAATTAAATAAGAATTCAGTTCAGGAATGTGAAGAAAGTGGGTAACCCAGCCTACTGGGTTTCATTGTATTTAAATTGCCAGTGTGGCATTTGTTAATCCACTTTAAAAATGAACCTTAGTGCATTGGTGGTATTCCTATGTGTCAGGATTAATGGCTTTTTTTTTTTTTTTTTAAGAAAATAGAAACCAGTTGTGTGAGGGGAAACCTTGTTCAGGGGTGGGGGAGCATCACATTTGGCAAGAGTTCTAGGAGTTGGAAACAAAACCAGTACGTGGTTAATAGACCTGGGCCTTGCTCTTTTCTGGAAGCACTGGACTTCAGGAAGTCAGTGTGATTCATACATTGATCAGTGAGGTCCTAAGGAATGCTTGTTGTGTGCTTTCCATGGATCTTATATCGAGGAAGACTTATTCTGTATTCAGGATGTTCCTGCCAGTGGGTTTTAATGATGTTTATTTGGTTATGATTCTCACTAGTTTTGTTTCTTCATAGGTCATTACTACAAAGCCTTCCTATATACATACCAACTCCACATCTCCTGTGTTGCTAGATTCTCCAAAGTACTGACTCTTTGTTAATATGAATAAACAAAATTTGGGGAAATAACAGGTGTTTGTTTAGTAGTGTGACTGTGCCTTTTCCTAAGCTTATCACTGGCTTCCTTTCACTTGACAGTTCATCTCTTTCAAAAGAAAGACCACATGCAATTTCCTTTGAAGGAACCCATGAATAGAGGTTAAATAACCAGTTAATTCACAGGAAATAATTTCATTTCCTAGAATAGTCCATGACTAGTCAGAAATGGTGACATCCATGCTCGTATCTGGATATTGTACTTCTTTTACAACGGGAAGGGGAATTTAACCACTTTTCTCTCAATTTCTTCCTGGTGCTTTCATTGACTACTTGGTCTATGGTGACACATTAACTTGAGTGTCATACTAGAAAAAAAGACCCATTGACACTGCTAGGTTGGTGCAGGAGTTTGGGCTCTGGGTAATGAAACTTAGGTTGGACCACTTTCAAAATACACAATAAACCCTGGTTTGGACTCTTTGATCTCCAAATGAATGTGTTTTTTATTATTTTCAAGTAAAATGTACTAACCCAGTGTTCTTCCAACTAGGCAGTGATAATCTTTTAGATATCTTGAAAAGGAAATGGTGGAAGTACATTCTGCTGGGACTGGCAGATGTGGAAGCAAATTACCTGATCGTCAGAGCATACCAATACACTACTCTAACCAGCGTCCAGGTGAGAGAGAGCTTCTGACCACTGTGGATTTTATAGCTTCAAGGGGAGAACATGTGCTTGGATGTGTTAACTAATTTTATTGAAATCTGTTTACTTGAAGAAAAAACATAAACACAGGTGGATGATATGTTTTCCAGTAGAGCATACGCAGTAATGAGTAATGTTGCCTGGAATTAGCGAAAATGTATATGTGTTAATCATTTCCTAAACCACTAATGCTATAGCAGATTAGAACAATTCCTACCAAAATAAACATAAATATTTAGTTGGCAGTTGGTGCTGTGATATTGACAGGAGTTCTGTTTTATGTGTTGCTCAAACATGAAAGTGGATATACCTTTGTACTACAGAAAAGTTGGAGGTTTGCAAGCAAAGGAACCTACTAGAAGGAGCCTATTAAACAACTTGGGGAGAGGTGGTAGCCAAAGGTAAAACTCTCATCCCTATTTCTTTATTAGTTTTATTTGTGCAGGGTTGAAAAAAAAAAATGCTCCTACCTAGCAGTACTTCCCAACTTTGTGGAGTTGAGGAAGACTGATTTCCGTTGTCTTAATACTAGAGGATGTGATGTATCAACACCGACTCACCGTTACTAGCAACAAAATGTTTTGTATATGGAGATTAAAGTGAAATTGACTCCAATGCTATGTTTAAACTTTGCAGTTCTATGAATTTATAACTCTTGGTACATCACCTTTCTCATTATGCATAACACAGAAATGTTCTTATTAGATCTCCAAATTTTAGGAACTCTGGAAAAAGAGTGAAATTAAACTCATTTCACTGTAAAAGGTTAAGACGGATAAAAACTCATTTTTTTCTATGTGACCATATATTGAATGTTATTCCCAGAATGTGTTTTATTAAATACTTTTTTTTCCCTGTACATTGTGCTAATTATTGTACTCAGCAAACCTCTTGTTTTTTTCACTGGTATAGGTTTTAAAATTCCGAGATAGGAAATGATTTGTTAAGACAGACATTGATTAAGTCAGTGTTTTTGTTGCTGTGACCAAAAGCCCTGACAAGAATAGTTAAAGGAGGAAAAGTTTATTTTGACTCACAGTTTCAGAGGTCCCAGTCCATAGATGAATGACTATATAACTCTGAGCCCAAGATGAGGCAGAACTCATGACAGAGGAGCATGGCAGAGGAAATCAACTCAGGTTGTG
>JAJEJO010051803.1:50457-75017 GCA_020662805.1 Glaucomys volans
TTTCACACATGAGCTTTGGGGGGCACCTCATACCTAAACCATAAGAGACACCATAGGAAGCACACAAAGAACCTAGAATTTCACAAAAAATTATAACCAGAGTTACATAAAGGATGAAGTTTTTCACAAGTAGCTGTGAGTTTATGTAGAAAATGCCATTTTCTAGTCACATCTACCCTTATAATCTCATACACATTTTAATTACTGATTTCACTTTTCAGAAACTTTGATATCTGACTAGTAATGATGAAAAGTTTGTAATTGCTTCAAGGTCTAAACACAGTTAAACAAAACACTCAGCTTTGGATTTTTTTTATGGGGTCGGGGAAGGTACCAGGAAGTAAACCCAGGGACACTTAATCACTGAGCCACATCCACAGCCAGTTTTATTTTTTATTTTGAGACAGGGTCACACTAAGTTGCTTAGGGCCTCACTCAGTTGCTGAGACTGACTTTGAACTTGTGATCCTCTTGCCTTGGCCTCCTGAGTCACTGGGATTACAGGCACGTGCCGACATGCCTGGTTTACCTTTTGCAACTGAAATTCATGCTTTATACTATGGAAAACAATTTCTTACATCCTAGCCCCTTAGAAAACCTAAGCATTTGATTGTCAAGCCGTGTACTTATGATCCTAGCAAAGAATATATTATTTTAGAGAAAGCATCTAACAACTAAAGCTCTCAGTAGCAGCAGAGATGCCGGTTACTAGATTTATTCACGTCAATTCTCTACTTGAGTAAATTTCTGATCTGGGAAATTTGAAAACGTGGAAATATGGATTAGAAGGTCTTTGTCCCTCCTTCTTAAGGATTCCTTCAAAGATTCTGTAATTACGGGTAGTCAGATGGTGGTTCACTTGAAGTTCATGGTGTGGCCTTGGGTTTCACTCCTATCCCTTCCCACTCTTTTGCCACATTTGTCCATTCTCCACCACACCTGCTCCTTCTCTCTTTTGCCACTCTATTTTTTTCTAGAACACAATCTAGAACTCTGTGCTGAAGCCCCTCCCCTTTCTCTAAGGCCTACTTCAGTGTCACTATCTTTTCTATATGCTACTAAACTTCTAATATGATCGAACTCATTTTTATATCCATGTCTCTCTACTCCTGTCCCCAGGGTCTCACTTACTGCTCAGTTGCTGTGACTCTACAATAATTTTTAAAGATGAAGTGAGACTCCTGGAACTGAAAACATTGAGGAAGACACGCATCAGCAAGAATACATTTTGAAAATGAGGTTCATGTGGATAAATGAAGGTGTTAGGTATCAGATGAGAGGCTGTGGAATTTTAGAATAGGAGGGGACCTGAGATCATTTGGTCTGATCCCTTCATTCCACATTTTAACTTAGAGAGTGACTGGCTGGAGATCACACAGTCAGCTGGTCAGTGTCAGGGCCGGGAGTGGAGCTTCTGAGGCTTTTCCCATGACAGGCATCTTCCTCATAGGTCATTTGTGGCCCACCAAAATTGCTACAGGTAGAGCAGACTGGAGTTTGATTTTAATATACAGTTTTTGGATAGGGATTTTCTGTGATAGTTCTGAGTGAAATTTTTCTCCTTTTTTTGGTTTAAGAACTCTAGTTTAGACTTTGTTAAGCCATGATGGCTGGATTCTGCTGTTGTCTTCTGGGACAGGCTATTATCATTTGTATGATTTAATGGTTTGTTATTCAGGCAGGCTCAATAAAGCACTTAAGAGATTAGAGAACTGCAGCTGGAATAAATAACAAGGCAAGGTGCCCATTTCTACAGTTGGTGTGTTGGATTCCAGTGATGATGCTGCAGTGAAAAGCAGGCAGGATCAGACAGGCTGCTGGAGATTTAGAGGTCTGCCTTGTCCATGGCTAAACAGATTCAGAGAGAGTCATGGACAAGATTTAAACAAATAACCAAACCAAACTGACCAACCAAACTGACCAACCTAACAACAAAAGTACAAGGTAAACCAAAATCCAGCAGTTTCAGGAATATTATTAGTGTAAGGCGCACGCACACACACACACACACACACACACACACTTGAATGCATCAAGAATTATCCTTGAATATATTTTATCCTTGACTTCACATAATTTGTGAAATTAAGAATTAAATAAGTACATCTCTGTTTTTCTTTTATCTTGCAAATAGTTTTGGGTTTGTTATAATTTTGACACTCTTAATGTCCCTGCCTTTGAGATGGGCAACATCAGGGGTCCAACAAGTGTTTTCTGGATCTAGGATCAACAGGTGATGGGGGAGTATATGATGAAAACAAGCAAGAGTATGAACAAACCTTTGTCTCATGTGATGAGGTCAGATACTCATCAGGGACAGGTTTCTGCTTGCTCTCTCAATGTGACCTTTACTTCTTTGTAGCACTTTCCCCTTTTGCAATTACATATCTGGCCTTGTGATGATTATTCCATACCTGTCTACTTTGTGTGACTCTTGAGGGCAGGGCTTGCATCTGTCTTGTTCACCTCTGTATTCCCACCTCCTCCTATAGTGTCTTGCACATGCAGAGTGCTTCATAAGTATTTGTTGACTGAGTAAATAGACAAATGCAGGAAGGAAAGTTTGCCTCCTGCATTTACGGATAAACTCAAGTGGGAGGGTAGAGGTAAATTGCATATGCCCCTGAATAGAATTCTTGGGTTCAGCAACCAGCTCTCCCACTTTCGACAATATGATTTTGGGCAACTCTTTTCTCCTCTCTGTGCCTTTGTTTTCTTATGTATAAAATGGGATTATAATTCTAAGTTCACAGGGTTGTTGTAAGGATTTTTAAATCAGTTAGTTCAGGTAAAGCACTTAGCATACAGGACTGGTAATACTAAAAGCTCAAGAAATACTGCTTCTGGGGCTGGGGATATAGCTTAGTTGGTAGAGTGCCTGCCTCATAAGCACAAAGGCCCTGGGTTCAATCTCCAGCACCGAAAAATAAAAAAAAAAAAAAGAAATACTGCTTCCTATTATTACTTAATTATCCATTTTTTAGCTTACGAGAGACATTTGAAGCTGTTTATTTTTCTTTCCTTGAAGCTTTTGGATTGCTTTGGGATTCCTGTGTTGATGGCTCTCTCGTGGTTTATTCTTCATGCAAGATACAGAGTGATCCACTTCATTGCTGTGTTTGTCTGTCTGTTGGGGGTAGGAACCATGGTCGGTGCAGACATTTTAGCCGGGAGGGAAGACAACTCAGGTAAGACCATGTGTGTTGCTTGTTCGTGGTTCAGTCACAGAAGATTCTTGCTCTTGTTTTCCCTTTTAGTTTTGCAGAAACTAAAGTCAAAGGCAGAAAACATGTCCTGGTTAACTGTCTTTTACATTTGATTTTCAATTGTACTTGTTTTGGTGTTTTGTAACCATTTCCACAAAACAATCTTCCTGTTCCCACTGGTCCGCGGTCCTTCCCTGCTCTTTGTCACAGTGAATAGTTTCTGTTTTTGTCTCATGAGAGAGTCATTAGTCATTTCTTTGCATATTTGCAAGCATCTTCTTTTGGTTTGAATATTTTGGGTTGATTACTGGAAAATCTATTGTAGAGTTTTATTTTTCTGTTTTTATCAAAAAGGAGATGTGGTGTTCACCAGTGACATCTAAAGTCACTGTAGATGACTTTGGTGAAATTGGACTTTGTGTCCGATTTAGACAAGAAAGTATGCAACCTAAATAAGGTCTGAATGCACCCGATTTCATGTGTCTCCTTGGATTAAGAGAGAAAACTGCCTTGCTTTCCGCGCTTCCTACCCTATAGTTTTTAATATATTCTCTTCAACAAATTCCATGAATTTGTCAAGTTACAGAATCATTTTCTGAGGCTTTACATTATGGCATATAATACCATCTTCCAGTCTCTTAGTCTCCTGAGGAGTCAAAATATGAAAACTTTGCCATACAGTGGGCATTGTATGAACTTCTAGAAGCAAGGGTTAAATAAAATCTTACTTAAGTGAGCAGGAGTCAGACAAAACCCTGGTTCAGTTATTGACACTCTATTCCTCTTTGTGTCTTGCCTGTCTGTAGGGAGTGACGTGCTGATTGGTGACCTCTTGGTTCTGCTGGGAGCTTCCCTCTATGCCGTTTCTAACGTGTGTGAAGAATACATTGTGAAGAAGCTGAGCAGACAGGAATTTTTAGGAATGGTGGGCTTATTTGGAACGATTATCAGTGGCATACAGCTGTAAGCTTCTAAGATTTTTCTTAAGAACAAACTAAGCAAATATATCATAGATTGCTTTCTGGTTACAAATATTTATTCGTTCAAGTCCAAATTCAATTCTGAAATAAAAAAATCTGATAAAGATCTATTAGAGGATTGTTAAAACATCAAGATTATGTCTTATTTTCTTATATGTGTGGGACTCCTGATTATAATGTTGTGGAAGCATTGACAGTAATAACTTTTCTTTTTAAATTATTTCTGGAAAATATTCACACATTAATTTTATAAGCTTGTTCAAGGGAAAGCAGTATGTCATGTTTTCCTTCTACAGCTGACTGCTGTTGAAGACCATTTGCAAGGGAGTCTGACATATCTTTCTGGACTCCTTTGGTTTTATTCTCTGTCATTTTTATTGAAGATAATTGTTTCCTAAGAAAAATTCAAAAGTCACCATAATTCCTTACTTTTAGCTGAAGTATAGCAACTAAACTACTTATGAACTAGTAAAAAGTAATATGTGACTCTCTTACAACCTCTTGTTTTTATCTTAGATTGATTGTGGAATATAAGGATATTGCCAGCATTCACTGGGATTGGAAAGTTGGTATGTGAATTAATAATAATTTTGTCACCAGTGTTCTGTCTGTTTACTGACAAAATGCACACCAAAAAACAAACACTTCATTTTAATAATACTTATGTATCTTTGCAAAATCACACTGATGATAGAGGTTTACTTTGAATTTCTCTGAGAATTGGTAGGTGAGCCCTTATAAAAATTAATTTTTAATCTTTAACTGCAAGAATAGCTTTTTTTTCCCCTTAAACTAGGAATTCTGAACAAGACTGATGACTAACCTTCATCACACTAGCTTTCAATTAGATCTATATTTTAGGTCCTCAAACGTGTGAAGGTTGCCATCTGCTTGATATAATTTGTGAAGCATTAACTGGAAGCATCTGAAGGTTGTGTAATCATTTACCACCTCCTTTTGCTCCTCTCATCTGACATTGCTAGGTGTCTTCACAAAAATAAAGGCCCCACCCCCCCCCCCACAAAAAAGGTAAGAGATTGAGGAAGGATTTGAACCTTATTTAATGATGGGTGGAAAGAAGTTAAATAATACATAAATGTCACTGAAGATTGTGTACCATGCTTGGATAACTTAATATGTGGTTCAGTTAGATAACTGAGATCGCAAGAGGGGGCCGAATACGAATGTAGGTGTTTGTACTGAGCATGGCATGAGATTAAAGAAGTACATACAAAGCAGAAACATTGCTATTGTGATCAACATCCACATGACTAGCACTGTCCCAAAGAGGATAGTTACATTGTGTTATCTTAGAGCATTTGGTTTAATGTGATGTACAAAATACAAAGATCTCAAATCTGTCTTTGATGTTCTAAAAATACTTTATCCAGGTACACACACCAAACCCCGTTGACCAAACAAATAAAAGGAACAAAAGATAATGAGTGATTTTTCTTGACGTATGACATTGATTTTGTTTTTACTGACCTTTTATCACAGAATCACTTTGCCCTGGGAGAGTGGATAGCATTGCAGAAGGTGATAAGAGCTGTTGATTCAGTCACACTATAATCAAGATTTTATGGCCTTCATCATCTAACACCCTACTAGATTTTTTAGGTCTGTCATCTACATGACAGCTTGTTAGTGTCATGTTATTATTTTTCCAGAGAACTTTGTAGTCTCATAGTCTCATAGATAAAGTGTCATAGAATCAGGGAGTTTTATGTGGCAACCAAGCTTAAGCTACTTTGTCTTGTGATTTCTCCCCATAATATTAGATATTCCATTTTTTCACAGCTCTGCTGTTTGTGGCATTTGCTCTCTGTATGTTTTGCCTATACAGTTTCATGCCATTGGTGATTAAAGTCACTAGTGCCACTTCTGTCAATTTGGGCATCCTGACAGCTGATCTCTACAGCCTTTTCTTTGGACTTTTTCTGTTTGGTTATAAGGTAAGAAAATAGGTCATATTCAAATAAGAACACTTACCTGGTGTAAAACAAATTTCTTTAAGCAGGTTTCTTTAAACTCTAGATCCAAAAAATAAAACCTCACCCTCTTGACAAGGATCTCCCTGGACAAACCTAACTCCTTTTGTTATTGTTTCCAAATTGGAAAATCAGTCCAAATAAGAATTGCCCTACTGGAGTTTCTCTAAAGGGTGAAAGGCAGTGCACTTTGTCTTTGCTTTAGCCAAGAACACTAGCTTTTGGAAATGCTAATGTGTGTTGCCAGGTGATAACCAAGCAATCCCAGAGCTGCTGTTGACCTTGCAAACTAGATAGAGCACTCAGAGCCTTTCTCTGCACTCTCCTTGCCCAGTTACACAAAGTCCTCAACATCAACCTGATGGAAAGGAAGGAGGGAAGGGCACATTATCATGTGTGTGTGATTGCCATGGGTTCCTCTTTGATAGTAATTTTATATCTGTAAGGGACCTTATAGGTAGTTCAGTCCAGTGGTTTTTCAGACTTTTTTTTGTCTCCAGAGCATCACAGCACACTATAAGCACAGTCTAACCCCATCATTAATAGTTCCTGCTACATGTAGTAATGATCAAGAGGGGTGGGGTGGGAGGAAATATATCAGTGTCTTCAGGTGAAGCAAGAGCATGAATATGTAATTTGAAAAAATTGTATCTCCACAGTCTGCACCACTTTCTCTTGAGAATTATTGATTATATTATTTATTTTCAAGATGGGGAAACAAAGGCCCAGGGAAGCTATGTGTAGTTTAGTGATTTAGCCTTAGGGAGCTGCTGGTTTTGTGGTAATGTCACGACCAGATCTTAGTTGTTGTCATCTTCTTCCTCTTCTAGCAATCCAATTTTCTTTTTACCATGCTTCCTACCCCCACCGCATTTCATTATTAAGATGAGAATCTCAAGTTCATGAATTCATCATGTTGTCTCATACATCAGAGAGAACCAAATAAATAAATGTTTTTTGACTTCACAGCCAATTTAAAAACTCCTAGGGCAGCAGTTCCTATACACTTTGATCTCAGGACACTTTGAAATGTTTAAAAATTGAGGGCTCCAGCCACTTTTCCCTTCTATTTACCATATTAGAAATTAAAACTGAGAAATTTAAAAATATTCTTTTTTTAACACATTAAGAAAATAACAAACTCATATGTAGTAGCATAAGCAACATTTTTATGAAAAATTATATTGTCTAAGATTTTAGAAAGTGAAATTGACTTACATTGTTAAAAAGATTAGCATATCTTTTGTTGTTGTTGTTGTAGATGGACACAATACCTTTATTTTATTTATTTATTTTTAAGTGGTACTGAGGATAGATCCCCAGTGTCTCACATGGGCTAGGCAAGTGCTTTGCCACTGAGCTACAACCCCCCTAATTTACATTTTTAAGAATTGCTTTAATGTGTAGCTTAGTAGAAAACAGTTGGAATCTTGTATCTGCTTCTTCATTCGGCCTTGTGATTACATGTCATGTAGTCTCAGGAACATTCCACTGTGCACTTGGTAAGACAGTGGAAGCAAAAAGGGCAGATGTCATCTTAGTATCATTGTGAAAATAGTTTTGAACTTACAGATTCCCCTTAAGGGTTCCCTCAAAGCTCTTTGGATCACACTTTGAGAACTGCTCTCTTAGAAGTCTTTTTTTCCTTTTCAGCATTCTGGCGGTAGAGGCTTGTTGACCTGCTTGCTCTCTTTCCCCATAGTCATGGAGCAGATAGTTACCATGTTGGCTGATACCTGATAATTTTCAGTAAGGGACAGAAACTATATTTCTTGTCCTGGGAAACTTTGTATCCAAACAGGAGTCCTTGATGCTGATTTGTGCTCTTTCCCAGGAACCAGCCATGGACTGGCAATGCTTATCTGAGTTGTTGATACATGAAGCTCACTGTTGCTTATGAACTGTGAACCTTTGCCTTGGATGGCAATGGAGGACAGGAACCAGATTTTACCTTTGCAGACTTGGTCAAGGTATTACCGAGCTAAGGCATAAGGAGTATTTATAGTTTACTGGAAACATCACAAAAAAAGTAACAAATGTCAAAGTGAATCTGAGAAGTGGTCCTGACAAGCCCAGATTTTTAACCCCTATGAGAATTGTGAAGGGTGACAATTCTCCCTTGCTGTGCTGTGGTTGCCCCAAAGAAAGCCCTTGGGAGCAGTAGGAAAATTGATGACCTTTCTCTCCTGTGCTAATTTAAATTTTCTTTTTAATCAAAGATACTGATTTAGCTCTAGTAGTTTAACTTTTACTTTCCTATTGTATGTAAAATATTGTCCAAAAAGCAGCGACTGTTAAAGAAATAACTTCTAAGTGAAAGTTCCCTTGTCATTATTATAAACACTTTATCTTAACAAATATATCATTTAATAAAATCTTAATAAGTAATTAGGATTAAGATCTTAAATATTTGCTTTCAGTCCCCCTGAAAAAGCCCCTTTGTCATTTTTTGGGGGCACATGACTTTAAACTATCATTCTTAGAATGGGAGCTTGCATATTCCTTTCTAGTTCTTTTGTTTTATGGTCCTTTTTCCCAGCAGGTGTAGTAGCTAAGTCTTAGATCAGATTTTATTGTTTTTGTCCAAAGTCTCTTTCAAGACCTACAGAGCAAAGAGCAGTCTGCAGTGATTTTCATGGTAAATTATAGATGTAGAGAAAATTCAGGGAGTAATGAAGACACCTAGCACTTTAGACATAATTTTTAAAGGAAGAATTGAAAGTCGCTATACTACCAATTTAAAAAACCGTATACCCCAAATATCTTTGGCTCTGATTTGTTTGAAGAAGACAGTTGAAAAAGAGGTTTAAAAGTTCTATACTTGTCTGTGTCAGACCTTAAGCATTCTGCTTATCTGGGATCAACCTTAAGTAAATACTTGCTGAATAAAGTAGCCACCAGAAACTTCCTCCAGACTCAAAGGGTAGAATTTTTAAAAGGAAATAGCCTCTATTCAGGAGACTTTCCTCACTCCCTCAGAGTCTCTGTTCTAATAAAGGTGCCTCCATTTCATCACTGCCCTTCCTCAGAGTGACACAATGCTTTTCTTCTGAACATTTGAAAACTACCAAACCAAACAGGGTATGTTTTGAACAAATTATATAGCTTTCCCCAGAAGTACTCTGAACTCTTTATAGGAGAGTGCGATTGCCTTTTACAATATCGACTTTAAAAGTTTAATGAGCTGGGCACAGAGATGCATGCCAATAGTCCCAGCTACTTGGGAGGCTGAGGCAGGAGGATATTTTGAGTCTGAGAGTTCAAGACCAACCTGGACAATATAGCAAGACCCATCTTGAAAAAATTAGGGTACTCTAAACAGCTCTAACTTCCCCACATAGTCTCTGAATCAATTTTTCCCCTACAAACATCTGTCAGACACCATCTATGCTGGCACCATGCTAAATGCTGGATATAAGAATTAAAGCCAGTGGTAGGAAAGTAAGTCGGCTGCTCAGCTTGATGTTGTCACTAGCTCTATATCAGCACTGAATCTGCTGAAGGCTTCCTGCCTTAGGGAGGGCTGTGGCTATTCTATTCTTTACAAAGATTAATATTAAGAGGTAATGAACATCTGTGAAAATCAGCATGTCAAATCCAATGGTGTGCCATAGAAAGTCACAGCTGGCTGTGACCAGCAGTCTACTTAATACTCATTTCACAAACCTACCTTTGGGAATGTATCTGGTTTTCTTTTTCATCTCTTTCTCTAATCTTTCTCTTTCCCTTCCCTAGCCCATTCTGTTTTCTTATTGCTTTTCTTTGTAATCCCCTGATTTAAATATTTCTTAATGGGCACAATATAAAACCTAAGCTAATTTAATACATCTGCTGACCTGAATAAAATAGCATGCCCTCCTACCCCATTATTCTTTTAAAATCAGGTTAGCAGAATCATTTGTGAACTGAGTTTACTTGTATCAAGGAAAAAAAAAAAAATCCAGGGCATTTAATTACACATTACTTATGCTACATAGTTTCCATAATTTTTACTTCACCATTCTTGATTAGTCTTTAGTTGTTTTCTTTCTGTACTTTATTTATCATGCTAGCAAAAGCAAATACAATAATCCCCCCTTATCTTTGGGCAGTGTGTTCCAAGACTTCCAGGTGCAGAGATGTGTGCCAGTACCTGACGCTGTGAATAGCACTAAGCCCTACATGCACTGTTTTATATATGTGTATGTATTTATTTATTATAAAGTTTATAAATTAGGCACAGCAACATTAATGATGACTAATGATAACAATTATGACAATTATAACAATAGACTGTAATAAAAGTTCTGCAAATGTGTCTTATGGTGCTGTTCTCATTCTTGTTGCCTTGGGTAATAGACAACAGGAAGGTGAAACCATGGATAAGAGGGAACCACTTATGTTAATTTTATTAATTTATTTATTACTGGAACTTTTGTATGGATCTTCAATTCATATAAGAGCAAATTTATTAGGTACCTAATATAATTTATTTAACCTTTTTGGGGTATGTCAGATGTCATTTTGGGAATATATACCCAACAAATTAGCTTTCTGTCTGTATTGTATTTTGCCCTGGGTAGGTGTTTTCATTCCTAAAAAGGAGTGTTTTGGGAAGGTCACCTAAACCCACTCTCCATTCTTGTGGTGTGTCTGTCAGTATGGTCTCCTGTTCTGTCGTCCTTCTGGAAGCAGAGGGAGTAGCTGATTTCTCCTGCAATCTCCCCTCTCCTGGTTGTCCCTATCCCACTCTCCTCTTTGGGCTTCAAACTCCTCTGAAAAATGGTGTCTTAGTCGCTTTCTAGCTCTAAAAGTCTGAATCTATGTGGTCCATCATAAATTTTACTATGTAATAATTTCCTGCAGAAACAGGATTATTTGTTCTATTATAGCAAGATGAAATTTATTGGAATAGCAAGGTGTATGAATCAGCTTTTGGTCCCTGTGACTGAAATACCTGGCAAGAACAATTCCAGGAGTAAAAGTTTATTCGGGGATTTTGGATATTCAGTCCATGGTTGGCTGGCTCCAGCCAGGAGAGGGGAAGGGGGAGAGAGAGAGAGAGAGAGAGAGAGAGAGAGAGAGAAAGAGGAAGAAGAAGAAGAAGGAGGAGGAGGAGGAGGAGGACGAGGAGGAGGAGGAGGGAAGGAGGAGGGGGAGGAGGGGGAGGAGTGGGGGGAAAAGGAGAGAGAGAGAGAGAAAGAGGGAGGGAGAGAACACATATGTGAACACATGAGTGAAAAAGGAGCCAGAGACAAAGTACAGTTCAAAGCCACACCCCCAGTAGCCTACTTCCTCTAGCCATGCCCCACTGCCTACAATTGCCACCCAGTAGTCCATTCAAATGATTATTCCATCATATGGATTAATCCACTGATGAAATTACAGCTCTCATAATCTAATCATTTCACCTCTGATCATTTCTGCATTGACTAACACATGAACTTTTTAAAGGACACAAAAGATCCAAACTATAATACACAGATTGAGAAGTTATTGAGTAGGTATGAGATCTGTACATCCACATTTTGTCTTAGGTCCTATGTTCTTCTGTTTTATAACAATTTGGTACACTGTGCTTAGGATCTGAAATGGGCTCTCTCATGGTGTTTATGCTGACCTTTTATTTCCTCCACTTTGTTGGATTGATTTCAGGGTGGGTGGGGTGCATCTGGATCATCATCATAAAGAAAGGCAAAGTTCCCTTTCCTTTAAAGATGCAAGGATCCAGTTGAATGATGTGCCAGGTGCTGTTTGGGTAGTCCATGCATTCACCACTATACATGGGAGGGTTTGAGGCATTTAGCATCTTCTTACAGAACTTTCAGAAATAGGTAAAGAGAAAGTAACCCTCAAAGGACTGAAGACAAAAGGTGTGTGCATGAGGGAGCACGGTGCATTGTCTGTTCTTCTCTTCTCCCAGTTTTCAGGACTCTACCTCCTGTCCTTTACTGTCATCATGGTGGGGTTCATCCTGTACTGCTCTACCCCGACGCGCACAGCAGAGCCAGCTGAAAGCAGCGTGCCGCAGATCACCAGCATTGGCATCGACAACCTCGGACTGAAGCTTGAGGAGAGTGGTCTCCCGGAGACCAACTCTGCGGTCTTGTAGCTGGAGAGGATGGCACACACCTGTGCACAACCAGGAGCAAGCAGAGCCCACCGACTGCTGAGAGACATTTGGGGAAATTGCAAAGCTCAGAATGAACACTCTAGAGCATTGGATTGCACTCAGTGGTTAGATTTTAGAAAGGAACACTGAACAATGTATCCAAAGTAGACATACCAAAATAGAGCAGAACCCAAGACCAGGACTGTGTTTCTGTGTGTTAAGAACCAGTACTTTTTGGTGTGAGGGAAACAAGGTGTGGGCCTCACACTGATATCTCAGAGGTACACGTGGGAAGGCAGAATCTGGGAACACCCAGAAGTGAACCAGCCTCAGGGCAGGGTCCAAAAGCAGGTTGTCCAGGCTGGGCAAGGTGCTAGGAGTAGGGATAGTTCAGGGCGGTTCTGGAACAGGTTTCCTCTGTTGGAAACTTTGGGTTTTTGTCCTGCTGATGCAGTTATTATCCTGAGGCCTTGTGGCCTTTGGGCACAGATGAAGCCTGACCACTGATTGCATATGGTGGGAAAATGGGTGGAGCAGCATTTGAGAGGTTCTGAGATAAAGAAGCGAAAAACATGAAAGCATTAAACTGGAATGTATTAGCCTAGGAACCCTCTCTCAATTGTGTGCTCTCTCTTTTTTAGTATTTCTTCTCCATCATTCCCTGTTCCTCACTGGCCACATTTGCTCCTTCATTCCAGGTCCCAGAGCAAACTGTGATCATAAAGTCTGTGACAGTGGACATCCCTTCTACATTTTCACCCCATATGGCCAGATTTCACAAACCTGAGTATATATGTGTATACCTTCCTTTGACAAAAATTCTCATGATTCCCAAGAATATTCCCTATTGATCTCATTTTATTAAGTTTCAGTTCAGGAAACTAAGTCTTACAGAAATTATCATATCAAGGAGAAAACTTTATTTGTATAACTGGTAAAGAAAATAGATTATCATCAAAATGAAAACATGAAATGAATGATTTTTCAGAGAATAGTATGCCCCAGAGCCTGGAAAGCCCCCATTAGTTGATAGAGGACACTATACTTCTTCTTACCAAAAGTTTATAATGCCATGAGATTTTTATAATTCTTTTTCAATGTAAAGTGTTAACATGCAGCATCAGTATAATATCAACCACCAAAATGACCCTTTGAGAAAACTTTGTAAAAAATTTTTTTGTAAAAGTATAATGCAGTAATTGGGGCTAAATGTTCATTTTATTAAAAGACTTTGAATTAATGGAAATATAGTTACTGTGTATTTTCTTAGGTTAACTGAATCCCCTGGTGGACATTAAATGGCTTCTTATATTCAAAATCCTTAATATCCAACTTTTTAGAATCATGTCTCCTGTGAGGTGAGGCAGAACTACCTATTTGGGGGCTACTGTGGGATTGAGGGAAACTCATATTGCGCTTACAGGTCATTTGCAGGAATCTGAATGACCGCAATGGGGTTTTTACTTTTTTGAATAAATATTCTTTCATTCTCTGCAACCTTTTAAAACTGCCTTTGCTCTCTCTTTTCTTTTCTTCTCTTTTCTTCCTCCCCTTCCCTCCCCTCTCCTTTCCTTTCCTTTGTACAGGGGTTTGAGTCCAGGGGTTCATGCATGCTATGCGAGTGCTCTACACTGAGCAACATCCCCAGTCCTGCCTGCTCTCTTTAAAAATTTTTTTGTTGAGACAGGGTCTTGCTAAGTTGCCCAGACTGGTCTTGTACTTGCGATCCTCTTGGCTTAGTCTCCTGAGTAGCTGGGATTTTAGATTTGCACCACCGTGCCTGGATATTAATAGATTTTTATGATAAAATATTCATTGAGCAGGGTACAGTAGTGCATGTCTGTAATTTGTTACTCAGGAGGCTGAGCCAGGAGTATCTTAGGTTTGAGGATAGCCTTGGCAACTTGGCCAGAACTTGTCTCAAAATAAAAAAATTTAAAAAAGGACTGGGGAGCCGGGTGTGGTGGCGCACGCCTGTAATCCAAGCGACTTGGGAGGCTGAGTCAGGAGGATCGCGAGTTCAAAGCTAGCCTCAGCAACTTAGCGGAGGCCCTAAGCAACTCAGTGAGACCCTGTCTCTAAATAAAATACAAAATAGGGCTGGGGATGTGGCTCAGTGGCTGAGTGTCCCTGAGTTCAATCCCTGGTTCCAAAAAAAAAAAGGACTGGGGACATAACTCAGTGGTAAAGCATGCCTGGGTGGTTCCATTCCCAGTTCTATAAATAAGTAAATAAATAAATATTTTAATGAAGATAAGAGATCATCTATTTAAATATGTGGTGATTCCTTTGATTGAAAATCAAGAGCATATGCAAGCTTTTGAAGCACCACATTCTCAAGCTGATAATCTTCTCTAAGTTCTCTGTTTTTTGCCTATTTGAAGAATATTGATTTTTCAGTAATTTTAATAGATATTCATGGCACTAAAAATGACCCCTATGAATGATACAATTGCTAGAATGTTCCCTAGTGTTGTATAGATGTGATAAATTGGGCAACTGGACTCTGGTAGCGCTGTGAGAAGAAAGGACTTTGCCTATGCCATTTTCACTATTTGTATTTTGAAATTAGGTTTTCTTTGGTGACAGGCAGTTAACATTTCTAACCTGATTATAGCCCCTCTCATCAATTGATATGTGTCAGTGGCCTTTCCAGCAGGTGGCGCTTTAACAATTGTAACAACTCAGAAATTGTGATGTAAGTAAGTCTCATTTAATAGCACCACCATGTTGTCCTATTAGGGTATTTTTTAAAGAGGTTATTATAACAAGTGTCCTCAGCAGGGATGGCCCTTGCGTAACAGTTGAAGAATTGGGGTTCTGAAGAGTTGAAACATCTTTTGCAGCTCACACAGATTTGGGGGGCTAAGTGTAAACAGGATCCAGATTTTAACGATTTAGTTTAGCCAGAATCTGGTTCCCACTCAATGTATTCTAAGGAGTCATGGTTCCTGTGGAACTGCTGAGTCAGTGAATGCAAATGCTACTTTCTTAAGAGCTGTTGGGAAGATTTTTGTGGAAAACTAGCTCGTTAGTGTTTTCTGTGTAACTCTGGAGCCTGCCCTTGAAAGAAAACTGTCTACATTTGTCTCTGAGAGGTGTTCTGTATGCCTCGTCATGATTCTCTTTTCTATCATAATTATGGTGATGTGCCATTTCATCCTCATTGAATCACTTAGTATCTGGACATATCCTCAGCCCTCAAAAGATATCAATAAATCAGGGAAATTCGGCAGATAGCCACTTAGCTGATTAAAAGGCAAGAGATTTATGAGGAAATTAGGTAATGCTGAACACGCAGTTCTCTAGTAGTCATATAAGGGTGTTTTGAAAACTCTGACAATATGTAAAAGGTATATCAGGGCAGTAAAGCCTCTTCAAAACAGCAGAATGTGACCTGCCCTTGTGTATGAACCTGTAGGATTTAATGTTTTTTTCTCTCAATGCTCAGATTTTCACCATGTACTTTATTCCTTGATTTAAAAATGCCCTCTTCTAACAAGGGCATCTATCTTCTAGATCTGAAATGCAGACACTTTTGGAGAAGGAAATTTAGATTGAAGGAGGGTGGGTAGAATTGACACTGATATAAAAAAGTAGGCCTTTTGAATAGTCATTGCCACTGACCATAAACAAGCATTTAGATGTTTCCATGTATTTGTCACTGAGTCTGCTATTGCCACTGAGTGCCTGCTCACCGAGGAGGCCAGAGTTCATACTTAAGGTATGACACAGAGAGCTTGCAATGCTAGTAACTACAGTTTCCTTGTGAAATCCCACCTTTTCTATGCTTTTCCACATTTGTCTGATTATTTTACATTCTTTCAGATTCATAATCTGACTTTGGCCTGTGATCCCCTGTAGGACCTTATTCACCTTGGTCTTCACAAAAAGCCGGCTAGTTCAGTGCATCCACCTTTAGATGGGACACACACACACACTCCATCACTAAAACACATCTCACCAGGATCTACTTTCTTAGGAATTGCTATTCTCTATAAGATTGACTGTAGCAGTTTCAGGGGTTCTGCCCCCGCCTCTGGCACACATCCAAAGGCCTTCCTGTAGAACGTCATTTCCCTGGTCCCTCTGTGGGACTGAGTATATTCGGTACCCATACTTGGACACAATTGGTATTGAGCAGTTTTTTGTTCTCTGTTGTCAATCTGTAGGATTACATAGGCCATGGAAGGGCCAAGACTTGGGCCCCTTGATCTGCTAACTAGAGTGGGAGACGTGCCAGAGCAGGCAGATTTGGCTCAGTAGAGACTAATTTGGCTGGTGAGCACAGTGCACTATCCTGAGTACTCTTAAGTTATGATGTAGTAACAAGGCTGAAGCCCATATCTCCTTGTGGGGGCAGAGCAGGAGGACTCCAGGCTAGGTGAGGAAGCACTGTTGGGAGCTCTATCTGTAGACAGCAGGGCACTCTCTTAACAGCCTGGAATTCAGAGGCCACATGCCAATCTCTTAGGGAGGAGGCTAACCAGAGCATAGGAGGGTGCTTTAATAAGTTCTCAAGGTGGGTTACGCAGAATGGGGGAAGAAACTGAGGAAGATGAGATTCTTGGACCCCTGGGATGAAGATGAACTTGAGAAAGGTAACTGGGGGCATCAAAGACAGACTGAATTCAATTTGGCCTAGCAATAGTGTCCTTAGAATGTTCGTAAACTTCCTAATATGAAAATTTCTGACTCTCCCTCTGTTGCCTCAAGCTCAGGAAATCACACTGAAGCCTATTATGATTTCTGTCCCCTTCACATCCTCTGTCATCTGCTCTCACCATCGAGTGTCCACTTCTGAATTCCATATTTCATTAGATACACTGTTCTAGTGTTGCTCAGATGCAAACCTTTGAAACTATATTAGATTTATTCTCATCTGTTACACCCAACAGGCACCAATGTGTAGTGGCTTTTCTTTGGTGATAACTCTTATATCTGTCTCTCTTGTTATTTTCAGTTCTTTCATTAGCTCAAATTCTCATTACTTTTGTTCATACATATCCTATAGCCTTCTATATTAATCACAAATCTCTAGAGAAACAGAAACAATAGGGTATATAGAGATATATAGAAATATTTTTAATGTTTTATTTATTTCTCATTCTTCATTGTTTATCTTTTAGAAAATATAAATGCCAGATATCATACAAAACCTTATGTAATTACATGTTTTGTATCACAATAAAATTTAAAATTTATTAATCATTCGGTTTCTCACAATTTTAATTTTTTCTAATTTCCATTTTATGGATTACTGATTTTACTGATTATTGGTTTTACTTTATACTACTCTCAGACATTTTCTTTTCAGATTTTGCATGTGTATTCATGTGTTTGTTTCTGTGTACATATATGTGATTACACACCTTAAAGTATCAAAATTAATGCTTTGAATCTAACAAGAGGTGAAAGACCTCTACAATGAAAATTACAGAACACTAAAGAAAGAAACTGAAGAAAACCTTAGAAAATGGAAAGATCCCCCATGTTCTTGGATAGGCAGAATTAATGTTGTTGAAATGGCCATACTACCAAAACTGTTATACGGATTTAATGTGAGCAATCCTGAAATTCATTTGGAAAAATAAGAGACCTAGAATAGTCAAAGCAATCCTTAGCAAGAGGAGTGAAGCAGAAGGTAACACAATACCAGACCTTAAACTATACTACAGAGCAATAGTAACAAAAATGAAATGGTACTGGCATCAAAACTGACAGGTAGGCCGGGCGTGGTGGCGCACGCCTGTAATCCAAGTGACTTGGGAGGCTGAGTCAGGAGGATCACGAGTTCAAAGCCAGCCTCAGCAACTTAGCAAGGCCCTAAGAACTCAGTGAGACCCTGTCTCTAAATAAAATACAAAATAGGGCTGGGGATGTGGTTCAGTGACCGAGTGCCCCTGAGTTCAGTCCCCGGTTCAAAAAAAAAAAGGTAGACCAATGGTACAGAATAGAAGACACAGAGAGAAACCCACATACATACACAAAATAGAAACTAAAAAATGGCTTTAGGTGGCCAAAATACTAAAAGAGAAAGAGAGAGAGAGAGAGAGAGAGAGAGAGAGAGAGAAGAGAGAGAGAGACTCCTGTTTTAGCTAGCTTTTTCATTGCTGTCACCAAAAGATCCAAGAAGAATAACATAGAGGAGGGAAAGTCTATTTGGAGCTCATGGCTTTGGAGGCCTCAGTACATAGATGACCAACTCCATAGCTGTGGGCCTAAGGTGAGGCAGAACATCATGGCAAAAGGGCATGATAGAGGAAAGCAGCTCAGGACATGACAGGGCAGCCAGGTAGCTGAGAGCTCTGGGATCAGGGACAAAATATGAACTCCAAAGGCACACCCCCCAGTGAACTACTTCCTCCAGCCATACTCTACCTGCCAATGGTTATCACCCAGTTAATTCATAATAGTGGGTTAATCCACTGATTAGGTTACACCTCTCATAATCCAATAATTTCATCTCTGAAAATGTTTGCATTGTCTCACACATGAGCCCTTGGAGGGCACCTCATATTTAAACCATAAGATTCTACTCTTGGCCTCCAAAAGCTCATACCCATTTCACAATGTAAAATACATTTATTCTATTTCCAGGAGTCCCCATAGTCTTAAAAGTTCCAGCATTGCCCAAAGTCTGAGGCCAAAATCTCATCTGAGACTAAAGAAAACTCTTAGCTGTGAAAGTAAAAATCAAAAGCAAGTTACACATATCCAATATATGTGTAGAAATGGCAGAATAAACATTTCCATTCCACAAGGGACAAATAGGAGCACAGAAGAGGGGATGGAACCAAAGCAAGATAGAGCCAGCAGGAAAAAACAAGCCCTGTAGTTCCACATCCAGTACCTGGTGGCTCATGGCATTATGATGTTCTCTACAAAGGTCTTGTGTAGCTCCACTCCTGTGGTCTTGCTGGTTGTAGCCCACATGGCTTGTTTCTGCTTGATTCTTGCAGGTTTCCTCAGCAGATGCCCCATATTATGGCATCTGTTAATTGTGGAACTTTCTACTACAGTTTTGGTGCCCTTCTCACTTCTTCATGCATCACCATCTCAGGGGGCAGGCTATAGGGACTCTGACCCCACTACACTTTGTTCGACCTTCCAGGCCTTCCTTTGAAATCTTGTTGGAAACCTTCATGACTCCTTAACTCCAGCATTTTGCATTCTTGCAGAACAAGCTCCATGTGGTTAATGCCAAATTCTTCCACCATTGAAGGATAGCCATGCCTCCTCAGAACATGGCTGAAGCAGCCTCTGAGTACCTGGGCAGCTGAACCTGGTGATAACAACTTCCTAGGCACCTCTGCAAATAGAGCATCCCAATGGTCTCTTCTCAAAGGAAATTTTTCACCATTGAACCTGAGATGGATGTAGTTTTGCCAATCCCCGAGATGCCCTCAAGCCATCTTTTTGATTGTTTCTGGATAAAGTACTTAGCATTCCTTTAGTGGGTGTAATCTCTTTAACCACCATTACACCTTCCTTAGCCACAGTTCTATTTATACTCTTCAAGCTGAACTGCCAGATTTAAAAATCTTTCTGCTCTGCTCTCTGTTCCTGATTATCACAGTAAATTTGGCTAAAAGCCTCCAGCAATATTGATGCCACTGCCTGAATGCTATGATGCCTAGAAATTTCTTTCCACCAAATAATTAGTTCATTCAGGCTCACAGAAAGTCTCAGCCTATGGGAAAAATGTAGACAAATTCTTTGCCACAACACAACATGAATGGCTTCTATTCTAATTTCCAATAGAGTTCTCCTTCTCCTTCTCCTCTGAAACGTCATGAGCACAGTGTTTACTGTCTACAGTTCTATTGGCATTCTGGTCTTCTGAATCCTCACCAGAATTGTCCATTAAGCTCTGCTTACAACATTCTTAAGGTTTTCACACTTGCATCTCTAAACTTTTCCAAATTTCTCCCCCTGCAAACCAGCTCCAAAGGCTTCTGAATCACATGGTCAGATTAGCCAGAGCAATATCTCCACTTCTTGGCATCAATTTCTACTTTAGTCAGCTTTTTTGTCATTGGGACCAAAAGACCTGAAAAGAACAACATAGAGGAGGGAATGCTCATGGTTTCAGAGATATCAGTTCGTAGATGACTGACTCTATAGCTCTGAGCCCAACGTGAGGCAGAATATCATGGCAGAAGGACACCACACAAGAGATTTATTAAGAAGGGTTGACTCCTGTGATTATGGAGGCCAAGAAGTTCCACAAAATGCCATCTGCAAGCTGGAAGTTCAAGAAAGCCAGTGGTATAGTTTTAATTAAAACTCCAAAACTTAAGAACCAGGGGTGCCAATGGTATAATTGCCAGTCCAAGTCTGAAGAGAGAACTGAGGGTCTGATGTTTAGAAATAGGATAGATGACTCAAACAGGAAGAGGGAATTTAACTTTCCTTTGTCTTTGTGCTCTAATTAGGTTTTCAAGAGTTTGGATGATGCCTATCCACATTTGTGAGGGCAGTCTGCCTTACCTAATCTACTGATTCAAAAGATAATCTCTTCCAGAAACACTTTCATAGACAAATTCAGAAATGTTTTACCAGCTACTTGGGCATCTCTTAGCCATCAAATTGACATGCAATTAATAATAAAAACATCTTCTAACATCTTGAGTTTTTGTCTACAGTTTCTTTCTTTCTCTACACATTTCTATAATTCTTCAACCATATGTATTCCTGAGAGAGGAAACTTTCTAGAGCATGCTCAATTGAAGAAAAAACTTCAATGGCTCCTGATTACTCTTAGAATAAAATCTGAACCTAACTTATTCTGTTCTTACCTTCCAATCTTATCTCCTGTTACTGCTTTCTCACACAAATTCAATCAACAAGCCTCCTTCCTTGTCTATGCTCACATGCTTAGTGCATTCTGTCTTCATATACTTTATAGGCAATTCTTCTTAGGCATGATTTCTTCTTTCAATTCATCTTTGTATTTCCTATGTATACTTCATTTTGCAAGGTTCGGCCCAGTCCTCCTCTTCCTTCCTAGATGACAGAGTCCACAAGCTTGTCTCCCTCCTTAGAGTGTCAGTATTGCTTACTCTCTTGTAGCACTCAGTTGATACACATGGCTCATTTTTCTACCTGAATCATACTGCCTTCCTTTAAAATGTGAATAAAAGTCAAATGTGCAAGTCAAAATAATACATTTTCACATTATACAGGGAAAGGAGGCTCATTCCAAGATAGCCAAGAAATTCAGAATATCCAATCACAACTCATATTTATTTTAACTTTTTTACTTTTTTAAATTAGAGCTTTATAGTAATATAGTGCTTGGGTTCATCTCAACAAAATCATACAGGCATGGAAATTGATTTCAGTTCATGATTCCCCCCTTTTCCCTCTCCCATTGTTCTTCATCTACTATACTAGACTTGTTTCACTTGTCTATTAATTTATATTTGATTGGTTCTTTATGTTATCCTATCCTTCCCTCCCCCTTTCCTTTATTTTACTCTAGCTTCCACATATGAGAGAAAACATTTGACCTTTGAATTTCTGAGTTTGGTTCATTTCACTTAGTATGATATTCTCCCTTTCAATTCATTTGCTGAAAAAGGCCATAATTTCATTCTTTTTATGGCTCAGTAGAACTCCATTGTAAATATATACCATAATTTCTTTAAAAAATTTTTTTGATGGACTTTTATTTTATTCATTTCTTTATATGTGGTGCTGAGAATTGAACCCAGTGCTTCACACATGCTAGGCAAGTGCTCTACCACTGAACCATAACCTCAGCCCCTATGCCATAATTTCTTAACTCACTCATTTATTGACAGGCATCTGGTTGATTTCATAATTTAGCTATTGTGATTTGTGCTGCTATAAACATTGAGGTGGCTATATCACTGTTGTATGCTGGATTTTAGATCTTTGGGGAAAATACCAAGGGAGTGGGATAGCTGGGTTATATGATGTCTCCATCCCTAGTTTTTGAAGGAATCTCCATACTGCTTTCCAGAGTGGTTGTACTAGTCTGCAGTACCACCAACAATGTGTAAGTATACCTTTTCCCCCACAACCTCACCAGCATTTATTGTTGTTTGTATTCTTGATCATTGTCATTCTGACTGGAGATGAAATGTTAATGTCATTTTGATTTGAATTTCCCTAATTGCTAGAGATGTTAAACATTTTTCACATATTTGTTGGCTTTTTGTGTTTCTTCTTTTGAGAAGTTTCTGTTTAGTTCTTTTGCTTATTTAGTGATTAAGTTATCTATTTTTTGGTGTTAAGTTTTTTGAGTTCTTTGTATATTCTGGATATTAATCTCCTATCGAAGGAGTAGCTGGCCAAGATTTTCTCCCATTCTGTAGGCTCTCTCTTCGTACTCCTGATTATTTCCTTTGTTGTGCAAAAGCATTTTGGTTTGATGGCATTCTAGTTACAGTAACCAAGAATCAGATTCTTGGTTTTGTTTCTTGTGTTTTGTGGGTTTGTCAAGGAAGTCAGTGCCAGCACACTTACATGTTGGAGTGTTGACCTTGTGTTTTCTTCTAGCAGATGTAAGTTTTCTGGTCTAATTCCTAAGTCTTTGATCCATTTCAATTTGAGTTTTGTGTAGGGTGTGAATAGGGGTCTAGTTATAACTCACAGTTTAGACACATACTTTGGTGATATATGTTCAGCATTTTGTAAGTATTTTATACCCAATCTTTATTGCTTTCTACCTCCCCACTTGAAAGTCCAGTGAAGTTATGGATGTACCACTTTCATTATTTCCACCTTTTGGAATTGGAAACATTTGCCAGTTTTGTTCTATTGTATTACATTTATAAGAATTACACTGACTATGTGGAACTTCTATTTATCATTCTTTTGGTAAAATAGCCAAACAGTTACATAAATACCAACTCTCAGTGAGGATAATGCTGGAAATAAATTGTTGATTGGCAGCAGCATCATTCATCAATTCATTGAAAAATAAGCTTATTGGGCAACTGAGTGGGACAGCCCCATTAAAAGGACTTTCAAAAGTTAGTTTGGGGTATTTATATACTATGGGAATTTGGGATTCAATGAAAATGTTGAATTTGAGGTCTTGCACTGCTAATTTACTTAGTGGTTTATGTGAATATATTATCCACTTAATGAAATGTAAGATCTTTATGAACAGAAATTATGCCTTGCTATAGAGTGAATGTTTGTGTTCTTGCAAAATTCATGTTACAGCCTAATCCCTGATGTAGTGGTACTTGGAGGTGGACCTTTGACAGGTGATTATGGAATGCAGGCAGAGTCCTCATTAATGGGATTGGTGTCCTTATGAAAGAGGCACCAGAGAGTTCCCTTCTACTTCTGCCATGTGAGCCCGCAGTGAAAAGATGACCATCGAACAGCAGGCCTCATTGGACACTCAATTGGTAGCCACCCAGCTTCCAGAACTGTGAAAAATAAATTTGCTGTTTATAAACCACCCAGCCCTTGATATTTTTGTTATAACAGCCTGAGCAGACTAAAACATGCTTTGTCTTCCTTTGTGGTATACCCAAATGTTAATGCAAAGAGAAAGGTCAGAAACACTCTTTTTAATATTCAACAGAGCACCAAACATAAACTCTTAAAAATAACAGAGACTCGGCCACCCTGTGGTTTGCATTTGTTGATTAATTATGTTTTTCCCATGTTCTATTGGGTCCTGAACTTGTGAAACATTACTTTCAATTTGGGTAAGTAGTAATAAATAATTCTATGATGTAAGAAACTAGAGCGTGATTTATTGTTTAGGACCTTGCCCAATGTTGTGGATGTTCTGGTACTCATTAATTACATTAATTTATTAATTATTAATTTCATTAGTTGCATTAATCTTTCCCAGGAAGTATTCTTAAAATCCTTTAATATGGAGCTGAATAAAGAATTTTAGAAGATATTTGATGAGGAAATGCTACTCTGGTTTGGAAAAAGTAAAGTCTAGATCAGTAGACCACATTTCCTATAATTAGAACATGTTATTGAGAAATGACAAGCATTTTATTTTATTTTTATTTTTATTCTTTGGTACTGGGGATTGAACTCAGGGGCACTCCACCACTGAGCCACATCCCCAGCCCTATTTTGTATTTTATTTAGAGACAGGGTCTCACTGAGTTGCTTAGGTCCTCGCTAAGTTGCTGAGGCTGGCTTTGAACTCGCGATTCTCCTGCCTCAGCCTCCCAAGTGCTGGGATTACAGGCGTGTGCCACTGTGCCTGGCAAGCATTTTAAATAGAAGGGAAATTCCGTCATCATAGTGTTAATATGTATGTTGGTGAAAATGACTA